>PVKS010031536.1:0-23347 GCA_004027875.1 Aplodontia rufa | reverse complement strand
AAAAAAAAAAGAAAGAAAGAAAGGCCGCTGGAGAGGAGCAGAACTGCATACCTCACTTTTCATTCATGTTTTCATTATTATTTGGATTAAATTAGTTTTAAGTTTTCATTATTTGTGCACTTAAAGTTATAATTATTTTTTATCATTTTTATCATCAGAAAGGAGAGTGAGAAAGAGACAGAGAGCGAGAGAATCAATTTTTATTGAGTTTTTCACATGGCTTTCGTTGCTCTGACACTTAGCTGTGTACGTGGTGCTGGGGTTTGAACCCAGGTCCTCACACATGCCATGCAAGCATGATACCACTGGGCCACTGCTCCAGCCCCTAAAGTTATAATTCTTAATTTCAAAATGTAGAAAGATTAATACATTTTTCGATAGTACTGTAATAAATATATTCTATAACTTTAATACTTTGGGGTTGTTTATGAAACTCACGTTTAAGTTTCTGCGTATACTCAATAATTATAAATTGTTTATGTACCCTGGAAAGCAATTTATTCCTCACACATTAGATTTTTCTAATTGAGAGGTTTTAAAATCTCAGATGGCTTTGTATTTTATCAATTTTTGCTTATTTATATTTCTGCTATTAAATATATTAAATATATTTTTACTCTGTTTTCATTCCTTTAGTCTAAATAACCTAGGATTATAATGACAGGTTTTAGTGTTGTGTGTGTGTGTGGTGTTATTTTTTTAATTAAAAAATAATTTGGTACTGGAAATTGAACCCAGGAAAGCTTTAGAACTCCAGCTATTTTTAATTGGTTTTGCTTTGAGACAGGGTCTTGCTAAGTTGCTGAGGCTGGCCTCAACTTGCAATCCTCCTTCTTCAGCCTCCTGAGTTGTTGGGATTTGCAGGTGTCTAGTCTGCCATGCCTAGTCTGTATGTTGGGTTTTTAAACATTTGCTTTTAATTTTAAGCTGGAAGTACACATGAGGTGTTCTTCACCAGAATTCTTATTTACCATGTCACTATAAATAGCAAATGCCCTTTTCCCTTTGCCTTGGTCCTTACCTTTTGGCAATGTGATGAGAGACAGACTGGTTCTCCTAGACAAGTAATGGGACAGCTGTTAGCAAGGAATAAAGAAGAAAAACATTTTTCTCTGTTTATAAATGGGCTGCAGGCAGCTTCATCCCACACTTCAGCATGAATATAAAACAATGAATAGTTTTTTGATGAAAGTCTTCATGTACTCCTACCGTTGCTTCTTATACATGAAATATTCTTTTCCCATCCCTGCTTTGAAGATTTTCCTTTTAAGTTTGATTGTCGGCAGTCTGACTACAGTGTGCGAAAGGTGTGGTTTTCTTTGTATTTATCCTACTTGAGACTGATGAAGTTCTTAAATCTGCGTGTTCATGCCTTTCACCAAAGTGGGGATAGCTTTATCCAGGAACTCTTCAAATACACTTCTGCTCCATGTGTTTCCGCCTGTTCTTCTGGAATTAAAGTTACAGGTGTTTCGCCTTTGTTTTCGAAGTCTAACTTGGCTGAACTGAGATTCAAACTCAGCATCCCTGCTGCGGACAGCTGTTGAAAACGTCTTCAGTCCTTTCCATCTGATCTGGGTGCCTAGCGTCAGCCGCATCGTGCAGGCCCTGGGTCTGCCAGGGTTCGGCCAGTGTCTGCGCAGTGCGTCTGCTGCCCTCTGGCTTTCCTCCCTCGCTGGTTGCCCACTTCATAAGTATCCCTGACATCTGTCTTCTCGTTTTTCAGGAGAATAATAATCCAGGTTTCTTGCTAGTTTTAGCCACCACATAGAAAGCCAATGTGCTGAAGTTTTTTAAAAATAAAATATTCTCTTCCTTAAGGTAGGTAATGTGAATGTGTGTTAACTTTTCAGGTGGATATTTAACAGTTTATGTGTCTTAGTATTTCATCTGGCAAGGAGTGTTCAGTTTACTAGACGATAATAGATAGTGGCTGGCTTCAAGGAGAAAGAGCTCTAGAGTTGGAAGAATCTTTACCACCCCTTGTCTGGCTCTGCAGAAATTCTACCTAAATAACATAAATGATCTTTCCCATTGGCCCATTGTAAATGACAGATTTGGTTAATGAAGGAATTCTAAATGTTACTCCAGTGTTTACTACTAAACTAAGATGCATGGGGATCCTCAATGATCTTGGACATATTTCCTTTTATACTGTTTTAGTTTGGATAACAAATCTCCATTTTGAAGTCAAAATATTTTTTGAACATCAGAGCTTAGTACTGAAAAAAATCAATATTCAATGTGTATTTTTTTTAAGAAAGAGGGGACAGTGAGAGAGAGCGAGACAGAGAGAATCAGTTTTTACTTAGTTCTTCATTGCTCTGAGACTTCGTTGTGTGCGTGGTGCTGGGGTTTGATCCTGTACTTGCGCATGTCAGGCAAGTGCTGTAACCGCAGGGCCAATGCTCCAGCCTCTCAATGTGTAGTTTAAGGTTAGAAATGGCAATATATAGTTAAACTTGGACAAAACAAGTGAGCTTTGTGTCAGAATTTATTCCTACTAGAAGCAAACTAGATTTAAAATGTTTCTCATCATTTCTCAAGTTTTTTGGAATGCAGGGTTATCTTCTTGGCAGGACCCTGTGGACATTATCCATCCGTTTTCCATTCCGCTGTGCTCTTGTGATACTTCAATAACTCAGATCCCAGGATACAATCTTTACCAGACTCTTCCAAACAGAGAAAATCTACAGATAAAAAGGGAAAAAACTCCCAAAGACAGTGTGGAAGGTGTTTGATATGCTAATGATAGCTATTCACAGTTCTAAAGAACATTAGGCAGAGAGACGCACAGCCCTTCAAGCAGACTCCAGTTAGGTAAACATCCTTGAAAGTACTTTCACTTTCTTTATAGAACAGGACAGTTATTGCAAAGGCACAATGAATTGCTCATGTCCTCATTAATTTTGTTCCATTTGTTTCACAGTTCTTAATTTTAACTTTTATACAAATACAGTAACACCCCCAAATTGAGTCACTTTGCAGTTTTATCATGTACACATCCCCTCTTGATCAAGTTATTATTGATCAGATATTATGAATTTTCAGCCAAGATAAGACTTGGTTACTCGCAATTGTGATTAAGGCATTTCTCCCTGGCAGTGTAACATTACTTTTATATGATATTGTAGTGGTGTAATTTACTTCTCAGTGACAGGAGAGTTGTTAAGATCTGATTGATATTTTTGACATTTTACACTTAGGGCAAAAATACTGAGGTTAGAATTTTGAGGAATATGAATACTTGAGAAAACGTTCAGGTAAATCTCTTCTGGCTACAATTATCACATTACGTTGAAAGCCTTTCTTAAACCTGGGTGTAAGAAAGCCATGCTTTACCTGCTTGAGTTTCAGTGCTCATTGGAACTACTCTTACAGGTAGAAGCTATAAACTCTAGAGAAAAGACAAAAATAAGCCCTAGAGGACACTGAAGAGTGTTCGGGAAGTAGCAGAAACTGTAAAGAAGTTTACCATTCACAGAAGGGAATGGCACAAATGATTTTCTGATTCCACCACTTCTAGCCTGAGCACAGCCTTGCACCGTGCGTGGCTGCTAAAAACACCGAATGCAGACTCGCTGGAAAGCGAAGGAGAACGGGAAAAGGGAAGTGGGAGAATGCTCGCTACTGGGCGCCATCGATAAAGGATATGGGTAAATATTTAGTTATAGGGAATTCATTAAATAAGAGGAAACATCACGAAAAGCTCAGAACAATAGACAGTGTAGAGAATTCACCAAAAGCACGTTAAACACTGATTTGAGCACCTGGAAAGATATTTTGACCTCCCTCACAATAAAAATATATACATAAAAAGCCTTCACAGTGAAACCAGATTTTTAGCCTCAGCTGCTGTAGTGTTTTTTTTGTTTTTTTGTTTTTTTTACTGGTAAAATAATTTTTTTTTGTTGATATAGAAATACAGTTGAGGGGGAAACATTATCAAAACATTAGCAATCAATGGATATAAACTTTGTTATCAAGGGAAAAACCAGATCATGGATAACCACCTTGGATTTTACCTGTTGCAGTTTCCCCCAGAAGAACTCATGCGTTAAACGGGTAGTTCGTGGAGGAATGACATCGACCTGGATATTAAGCCTGCAACCTTAAATTTACTAGAAAAAGAAGTCGGGTCAACACTACACCTTATAGGAGTCGGCAGCTTCTTCCTTAACAAAACTCCTATGGCGCATGCTGTAAAATCAAAATTAAACGAATGGGATGCAATTAAACTAAAAAGTTTTTGCACAGCTAAAGATCTAGTCAAGAGCATCAAGAGAGAACCTACAGAATGGGAGAAAATTTTTGCCTGCTACACCTCAGTCAGAGGGTTAATATGCCACAGTGTTTTAATAGTCCTCAGCCACCTGCCAGTGCTTCCTTTCTGAGTTCTTATCTTGTGAATTCAAAGAAAGCAATTCACGGTCGAGGAAGAGTGAGCTTAAAAGAGTATTAATTATTCATGTGAAAAGAAAAGAGACAGCGCCCACAGAAGAAGAGAGGCCCAATGGTGGCTGCCACTTAGTGGCACAGCTATTGGGCGGTGGCATTGACACTCCCCGGGTCTTGGAAAAGCAGAAGGCTGTTGGTCCAGATGTGTGTTAAGCAGTTAATAGATAATTGTTAAGGACATTAGGAAGCCTTTGAGTCTAGCCTGTCCTCGGGTCTGACCCTCTTTTCTTTTCCAGATGTCCTAGGAGGAAGAAATTGGGTGGAATGTTTGGAATGTTTCTGCAGGTTAACATCACAGAGTGTTCTTTACATTTAAAAATCCTTAACCAGGGCCCATTAACTTATTAATCTTATTCAATATCACCAGAACAGCAAAAATTAAGAAGCATGATAATATACTCTCCTATAGAAATGTGAATTGTCATACTTAACTAAGAGAAAGGCCATAGTGAAATCCTGAACACATGGAATTTGGAAATAGCTCACAAAAGTGCATACATGTTAACTTTGGATCCACAACCCAAATTCCAGGAATTTACCCCAAAGTTATATTTTATTCAGTAAAGAAGTGCACATTTTTTTGAAATTGTAGGATCCATTTATGTTTTCTCAGTCGTTTTACATATACTGTCTATATTTTCCTGTTTAAAAATAAAAGCAAATAAACAAATACCTACCCTTAATTTTAAGGATAGAATTAAGTGAAAGAAAACAACCTATAAAAATAAATTTCTAGTTTTTTCAATTTCATTTATTTTTTCCTTCTGGCCTTTGTTTCTCCAACACTTAGCTGTGTATGAGGTGCTGGGGTTCGAACTTGGGTCCTTACACATGTCAGGCAAGCACTGGAACATCGAGCCACATTCCAGCCCATTTATTTTTTTAAGAAGAATGGATTTGTTTTATTTATTGGTTTGTAATGATCTCCACATTGAACTGATAACAAGCCTAGGATTTTGGTTTTTTGGTTTTTTTCAGTAGAGTGATCACCCAGGAAATTATTTCCTTAGATGTTTATTTTTGCAAAACTTCACATAAACAGCCCCATTTCTACAAGCCATGTCTCTTATTTTAATGCAGCTGTTCTTTAGGGGGCTTTTGGCATCTGGTCTAAGACATGCACAAGTGTTTTTGGTGGCTTTCAATACAGATTTGCGTTATCAGAATAAAAAGTGTTTGTTTTCAGGACCCAGGGCTGCTCCGTTATGCAGAAGTATCTCCATGAGGCTTTCTGCTTGAGGGAATTTCTGTTTTCATTTTTGATCAGCCTGGAGCAAGATTAATCCCGGGTGTTAAACGTTTATGGAAAATACTCTCCAGCTTTTGTGGGCCCTAGAGGGCCTCTGGAGATGTCTGAATGTTCCCTAAAGGAAAACAAGTAGGGTATCACCCAGCGTCTGCCCTCTGTGAGTTGGGTTCAGCAGGACCATTCTGGCTGGCTTTCTTTTCCTGAGGACCTTCCGGGTAGTCTTGACAAGTTCTGTCCAGCATTCCATGTGTTTTGGGAATTAAGGAAGACCTGCTTGTGTTACAGCGGTGGTGTTCCCAGGTGCTCAGTAGGAGAGACGGCAGCAGCAAGGGGAGGAAGGCGTAAGGGGACCTGTAACTGCCACCCTTGAGATTGAGAATTGACTTGGAATCTGCCTGAAGTGATGGATTTAGCACCTTAGGCCGTCAGACCAAATAAAGCCAGAGGTATGGACAGAAAGAAGGAGGGAGGTACTAGGTATGCTCCCTTTAGAAATGTGGAGATGGAGGAGGCTGTTACCTGGAGTTGCTTACTACCTACTCCAGATTTCTCTGAAGTCCATTAAAAGAGACAATTATTATGCTGAGTGAAATTAGCCAAACCCAGAGACATAAGGGGCAAATGTTTTTGCTCATTTGTGGAGGCTAGAGCAAAACCCAGGCTTGGGTGAAAGGTCAAGCTCTTGTACAAGACTCATCAAAGTCAGGACAACACAAAATCTAGGGGAACCTTAGAAACGGGGTGGTGATAAGGAGGGACCTGGGGGGATCAACATTATAGCTAATTCTTTACTCCCCTGGAGAAGCCAAATAATACTCATGCAATCAGCATTACACAATCTGTTAGGGGGGGAAGAGTCAGGAGACTGGGGTTTGGGTGATGTGGGCGTGATTCTGGATTAGGATCAGGGGCAAATCATATTGTTACTACATATGCATTTGTGATTATACAACAACACAGCTCCTCAGTAAAATTTAAAAAATAAAATAACTTTTCTTAAAGGCAGATTTTCTTTTAAAAAAAGTAAACATCATATGCTATTCAAAAAGACATATACAGAAAGACATGGTTTACTAATTAACATTAACTAACATAGGCATGAAATAATTTCTTCTAAATTTGTTTTCATTTCAGATTGAGAAACCAAGTCTAAGAATGTAGCGCAGTGGTAGAGCACTTGCCTGGCATGTGTGGGCCCTAGACTCAGTCCCTACCCTGAACAAGAGGAGCCCAGGAAGCAGGTAGCTGCTTGTGTGTAGCTCTGCAGGCACCTTGTTCTCTCAAAGGGGCACCCAAAGTGCAGCTCACCTCTTTGCAAAGCATTTTCTGTTGTTTTTGTCTTGTTTTTTTTTTTTCTCTCCCAGAAAGGGGAAAGCAAAAGGAAAAGAGAAAAAAGAGAGAAGCCCAGAGAGAAGAATGGAGGGAGGACTTAGCTCCTCGTGGTGTGCAGCACCCAGAGGTGCGCAGCCCACAGGGCACCGAACAGCCGTTCTCCCTCTGCAGTACCCAGAGCGACCCTGTCACCTTTCGAGCACCATGTCTGCAGGGACTCACTTACACCTGTGCTGGATTATTCTCCCCAGCTGTCCACCTTCCACTTTGAACCTCTGGCCCTCCTTGCCTGCACCGCACCGAGGGCCTCACTAACCAAAGCCCCTCCATCACTGTATACAGGACTTGAACAATTCAGAGAGGACGGAGAGCAGAAGAAATTCCTTCATGCTCGACATAGGCAGAAATGAAAATCCATTTTGAAATCTTCCTTTGAGTTAGGAAAACGGTGAAATATAATAAGCAAGCTCACCTTTTAGTTTTCAAACCAAGTATCTCTCTGTGTTGGAATCTATAGGAATTTCTGGCTAATCATAATATATGTGCACATCCAATTAAAATCTCCAGCTCTTTTCAAAAGAGGTTTCCTCTCCTCTGAAACTACACCCCTGAGATTTGAATGGTGCCAGACTTTTGTTTGAGTTCTGTGGAATTTTGTCTGGGTTCCTACGCTGCATACCAGATGGCCCAAACCACTTTGTTTTTACTTGATTTTCTCTCTATCACATTAGTTATTTCTCCCAGCTTGCTGTCATCTATAAATCTTACACCATGCCCTTTATCTGTCTTCCTCCTGGTTATTAATTAGGTGCATTTAACGAGACAGGGCTCAGAGCCAACATACCATAAGGCTTTGTTAAAGACTATTCCACTTTGTAATTTTGTATTTATTAATATTTGTGCAATACAACTTGATTTTTCCGTGGAAAGCTGTTGTCTTCCTGTGGCTTCTTTTCTTTATCTTTAGTATGGGGTGGATTTTATGACATATTTTCATGCCATCTGTTGTGAGGGACAGCAGTGCTCTACAATTCCTCATTCTGAGACATCTATGCTTTTGTAAAGTACAATAAAAATAACAAAAATAAAAGAATGAGAAAATAAAATACTAAAAAATGAAACAGGAACTATTTTGTTATTAGATTTAACAGATAAAATCACATTCTAATATTCAGATCAAAAGTACACTAAGGAAAAAGTGTTGCAAAAACAATATACATTATTCATTACAATTATGTGTGGGAAATTAATGTGAAATGTTACAGCTGCAACTCTGTTGCTTTGCATCTGTAACTAATCAAAGGTTATGAACAAAGTAACAATCCCCATAGTAAATTCCTGTGTGAGCATATTGAATCTGTCCTATGAATGTCACTGTATGTATGTCCTATGTATGTATATATGTATATATGCATATGTATGTATGTATGTCTACTGTATGTATGTCCTATGTGTGTGTGTGAGAGAGACAAAGACAGAGAGATTCAATTTTTGTTGAGTTTTTCACATGGCTTTCGTTGCTTTGACGCTTAATTGTGTACGTGGATGCTGGGGTTTGAACCTGTGTACTTGCGTATGCTGGGCAAGTGCTATCACCCCTGAGCCACTGCTCCAGTCCCTTTCAGTGAACTTTTTAACGTGATAGATAAATTATCGTGTTGCTTTTTAATTTATATGATCCAGGTTGCGCAAATGACACTTCCACTCAGAGGGAATCATGTTGATCTCAGCTGTCTGTTGATTTCAGAACATAGTGAAGAAGCCCATCTGAGAGGTAGATTGGTCAGACAGAAAGAAAATTTGAAGTTATTTCTGTAACCTCCTGGAATGTATTGTCATCCAACATAGAGCAAATGTTTTTATTATGTTGAAGTTTATCATTAATCCTTCATCATCAGCCATTTTCAATCATTAATCTTATAAATGTGAATACATTTAAATTATACTTTGATAAAATACATGGATTCCATGTTTTACTCTTGTTCACATTGATGGAAATAAATTCAAAATAATGTATTAAAATTATATATGTCTAGTGATAACTTTTTATATAAATATACATTGAAAAATGTATGTCTGTGTGTTTTCCAAGCATGGTCGTATTAACAGTAGTTACCAAACACAAGAGACTATTTATTTTATATATTTTAAAATCAGGACCAAATCGATTTCTTATCTTGAAGAAGGTTCTTGAAATTTTTATCAGAAAATAAGCTGCCATTCAGCATGCTGTGAGAATTGTTGTTGATGAGATTCTATATTAAATCATAGTAAGAATCATCTGGAGAGGCTATTAGTGCTTATGAATCAAGCTTCTGCAATACCAGTAGAAATGCTGTTATGTTTTTTCTTAGCAGACTTTCTGATGAGGGAGGCTGTGTGGTGAATCTGATAGAAATTTCTTTCTCTATGTAACCATTCCATAATCCTTTTATATCATTGAAATTGTGCCATCAGAATATATTTTTAAAAAATTAAAAATCCACAATATATTTTTTGAAAATTTAAACTTTCTAGTTTCATATAATTTGAAGCTACTTGTATTTTTCATAATGAATCTTTAAACAGAAATTAATTCCTCAGAACATGGTCATTTTCATATAGCACATATAATAAAGATTAGCTTTATTAGCAATAACTATATTTGTGAAGCTCCAAGAAAAAAAACGTATTGTTAAAATATGTATGCTGTGGATTGGTCTTCAGTATCATCTCCAGTTCCTGAATATACTGAAAGCTGCTATCTTGGGCAATTTGTATTTAATCTACTTATTTTTATGTAAACACATAGAAAATGTCCAAGAAAAAGTAGTATTAATGTGTGTGTGCATTTGTGTGTGTGTGTGTGTGTGTGTGTGTGTGTGTGATTTTAGTAACCTAAGGTTCTAGGTTAGAAGAAACCAGCAAACCACTATTGTTAATATGTTAAAATAAATTTTTTAATGTTGGCTTTTTAAATTCACTACATATTCTAACAATTATTTATTTTATTATTATTTTTGGCCAATATTATTGAAGTACATGCCATGCACTATTAAATTTACCTTTTGGAGTATACATTTCTGTAAGTGTTGAGAAACTCATACATTTTTGTAAACAAAACTGCTACCACCATGATAGGTTACAGTCTCACCATTCCCTGAAATGGGTTCTTGCTCTTTGGTTGTCAAGCCCTCCACTCCACAAACACCAATTCATTTTCTGAACCTCTAATACTATTTTTTCAAGAAGGTCAAGTATTGAGCAGTACACTACATAGCATTTTGGATTTGCTTCTTTGACCATGCACAATGTGTTTGACATTTGTTCATGTTGTGGGTGTCAGTATGCTGTTCCTTTTTGACAATTGAGTGGTGTTCCATCACCAGGCGACCTGCCATTTGTTCATTCTTTCCTTGTGTGAAGGATATTTGGATTGCTTTTGATTTTGACAGTTGTGAATAAAAAAGTTTAAACCTGCATTCACAGGACTTTGTGTAAATATAAGCATTCATTGTTCTTATCTGAATACTTTGAATAGGATTACTTGGTTGAATGGTAAATATAAACTTAAGAAAGTATCAAAATATTTTCCAAAGTGAATGGATACTTTATTTTCCCATCATCAATGAAAGAGATTTCCATTTGCTTTATATCCTCACTAGTACTTGATATGGCCAGTTATACTGTTATTTTTTGCCATTCTGATAGCTATATAGTAGAGATTTATTGAGGATTCAATTTGCATTTTTTTAATTTGTTCAACATAGTCTTACATTTAGGAGGGAATTGTTGCCACACAATAATGAACACGTGCATAATGACAGCCCCCCCTTCCTTAACAAGACTCCCATAGCGCAAGCATTAAAGCCAAGAAAAAATGAATGGGATGCCATTAAACTAAAAAGCTTCTGCACAGCTAAACAATTAGTCAAGAGTATCAAGAGAGAACCTACAGAATGGGAGAAAATCTTTGCCTGCTACACCTCAGATGGAGGGCTAAATCCAGAATATACAAAGAGCTAAAAAAGCTAAACACCAAAACCCACAAATAATCCAAACAATAAATGGGCTAGGGAGTTAAATAAAAATAGAAATTTCTTTTTTTTTAAGAGAGAAGGACAGTGTGTGTGTGAGAGAGACAGGGAGAGAGAGAAACAGAGAATCAATTTTTTATTTTTTCATGTGGCTTTTGTTGCTCTGAGACTTTGTTGTGTGTGCGTGGTGCTGAGGTTTGAACTCAGGTCCTAGCACATGCCAGGCAAGCACCATAATGGCTTATAAACCACCTCTCCAGCCCCTCTATTTGCTTTTCTTTAATGACTAATTATCATGTGCTTACTAAGTAAACATTATGTGCTTATTAACTAATTATCATATGTGTGTTTGCCATTCATATGTCTACTTGTCTAAATATTTGAAATAGTTTTGCAACTTTTTTTTTTTTTTTTTGGAGATGCGGTCTTGCATGTAACCCGGGTTGGTTTTGAATTCATGGGCTCAGGTGATCCTCTTGCAACAGCATCCAGGATGCTGGAATTAGAGTCACACAATACAGTGCCCAGATTCTCAAGTTTTTATTATGTTGTCTGAGGTCTTATTTTGGGTTTTGACAGTTCTTCATGTGTTCTGATATAATTATGTATTCAATTATTCATTCTGAAAATGTTCTGTCCCAGTCTACACGTTGACTTTCCATTCTCAGATCTGTCTTTAGAGGAGAAGTTATTAGTTTAGATGATGCTCTATTGATCTTCATTTCTTTTTCTTTTATTGATCCTACATTTGACTCTGTGTCTAGGAAATCTTGCCCCTACACAACCTGATCTTGAAAATTCAGGCTTTGATTTTTGCATAAATCCTTCAACTTTTTTCTTTTGATTAAGAGTGCATTATATTTTTTGATCACTTTGGGGATAAATCACATTTATACACACACACATACACATACACACACACAAATGCACACAATGTAACCCACAACTATCATGTGTTTCCTCAACCACTTAGCCATCTACTTAGGTGGTTCTTTATATCCTGCATTAGTGTTTTCTAGTTTTCAGCCTTAAATCCTATGCACAAAAATATCATATATATATATGAAGTTAATGGGTTTGGTGATATTATAAAGGATACTGATTTCTTTTGTAGTGCTGGCGATTGAACCTAGGGTCTCACATGGTACTGACTTTTGATATGAATTTTCAATTGTTTTTTGCTATTATATAGAAATGGGGTTGAATTTTCGTATTGTCGTTGTATGCAGTGATCTTATAAAAAAACTCACTTATGGGTTCCAATAGCCTTTTGGTGGATTTTGTTGCGTTTTCAACATGTATCATAATATCAACTTCGAAAATCAAGCTTGCTTCTTTCCAAAAACTATAAATTTTATTTCTTCCTTTATCTTGTCTGTACCAAACACATGTTATAAATGACTTCTCTGTAGTATAGCTTTTCTCATAAATCCTTATTTCCCCTTATTTTTTGAACAGTTTTCTGGAAATAGTATCTTCAAGACACAACAAGATGTGGTAAATGTTGTATGGTTCCACTTATCTTGAAATATTTCATGAAGGACAATTCCCTTTAAGAAATGAAATTGTCAAATATGATAATACAATGTCTCGTAATGTATTATAGTACCTCACAACGGCAGCTTAAAGATGGGGACACAATGGAGAGATGAAAGTGGCTCATTTTCTTACTAGGAAAAAAACATTTGAAACTAGATTTAAAATATGAGTAAGTTATTGCCTTGTAGACAACATAAGGAGGATTCACAAAAACACCAACAGCAGTACTTGTTACACAAAAGATGACAAAAGCAAGCTTAGTCTTAAGAAAGAGCAATGACGGGGCTTGAGTGGTGACTCAGCTGTTACAGCACTTGCCTGGCACGTGCAAGGACAAGGGTTTGATCCCCAGCACCACATACACAGCAAGTGTCAAAGAAACAAACGCCATGTGAAAGAATAAATAAATTGATTCTTAGGCTGGAGCAATGGCTCAGCTGATGGAGTGCTTGTCTGGCATCTGTGAGGACCCAGGTTCAAAACCCCAGCACCATGTACACAACTAAGTGCTACAGCAATGAAAACCAGATGAAAAACTAAATAAAATTTTTATCTCTCTCTCTTTCTCTGTCCCTCTCTCTTAAAAAAAATTCTTTCTTTCTTTCTTATTGTCCCTGTTTCTTAGAAAGAAAGAGAGAAAGAAGAAAGAAAGAAAGAAAGAAAGAAAGAAAGAAAATGCAAAGGAAAAGAAAAAGCACTATGCACAGCGGGACTGTAGCTTGCATGTGTAAAATGGGAAATTAGGACCAAGTTACCCTACTTCTGCCAAATTGTGCAATTTTATTCCTTTTTCTACGTAAAATAAAAGTCATCTGAGGCTTTAATCAGGGAAAGCAGTACATATACGCTGTGTGTGCATGCACACAATCTATACACATGCATACATAATATGTAGCACTCTTCAAGTTTTCTAGAGAATTCTGACTATGGAAGATTTTGGACTGATAGATCAAATAGGTGTTCAGCGAACTACTACTGGCAAGAAATTGTGCTGATATGAACGGGGGTGAATGTATTTGCACATGTTTTCCTCCTGTTTCCTTCTCTTCCCTGGAAGCAAAGATTATCCTAAGAAACTGGGTTTTTAAAAGAAACAATTAAAATGAATTTCACACATGATCAAAATAAGGGAAATACATCTGCACAAACACATAAATGTAAAACTCCTGCCTCTGAAATGGAAAGAAGCATTGACGTTGTCTTAGCACGTGTTCTTCAAGGGTTTTATCTGTGTAAGGATATACATACTTTTGCAAACCACTTTTAATATGCATTAGTACATATAAAATACACTATGTTTATCTAATTGTTGTACTTCATATATAATGGATATATTCCAGTGATGGATGCTATTTATATGTATGCTATGATAAATTTAGTTGCTTTTCCCCTTCACGTTGTAAATTTGCTCTCTCTGGATGGATGCAGCCCAGTCGCTCACCAGGACTGGGCATTCTCACATCTATGCCGAGTAGGTACAGCCCCATGGACCTCCCTGGTTAGTGGTTTGGTTTGACCTCAAGCCCAATTTCTACTTCTACTTTTCCTTCTGAAAAAATCCCTGATAGAGGACAAAATTGTAATTAGTGCCCTGATCATCTCCTAATGCTAAATGTGCATTTTAAAGTTAAAATTAGCATTCCTTCCTGTATTACCTTAGTGAGTTTAATCATGTGTCTCTGCTAGGAAGCATTATTGCAGTATTTTATATGCACACATTTAGACTAATCTCACACAAACAAATCATTAATTTCCTCAGTCTGTCTCTGAACTTTAAAGAGATAATCTCCAGGGTGCTAGCTGTCACAGTACCGAGACACTAATGTCTTTTGACTTTACACTAGGAGAAACTGCTTCACATCTGGTATTAAAAAGTGTTCATGTTTCTTGCTTTTTATTTTTTTTTTTGACAGTTCTTGGCAGAGTTTACTAAATCATGTTTATTTAAACATTTTTAAAAAGATGCCTAAATTGCTTTTGTGGCCTAGTTTATTCATAGAATCATGTGAGGCAGATGAGAGGATACATGTATTATACAAATTATCCATATATGAATCGTTACCATTTGACCTTAAAACCCTCAATATATAATATACAATTAGGCTGATAGTTGTAGAAATCTTAAAGTCATACATAAAACCAATAGAAAATTTCCACTCATAAATTACTTTCTAATTCTGGTCAATATTCATTCCACCTCAGACAAGAATGCTGTCTCTTATGCTTTTTAACAGAGTTTTGACCAGTTACATATGTATAAGGTTATCATTGCTGCTGTATAAAATGACTATAAACTTAAGAATTTAAAACAGCAAGCATTTATCATCTTAATGATTAAAAGATACCAAAATTCTGAAATCAATCTTTCTATGCTGAGAGAGAGGTCGTTCTAAGTCTGTGGTTTTTTTTGGAGACTTTAGGGCAAGTCTGTTTCGTTGTCCTTTTCATCTTCCAGAGGCTACTCACAATCGTTGGCTCATGTCTCTGACTCTTCTCTTCAAATACCCGAGCCCTGGACTGACCTCACATTGCTATCTGTGACCCACCCTGGTGTGTCTTCCTCTTTCACTTTTAAGGGTTTTTGGATTACATTATGCCCACTCAATCCAGTATAATCTCCCATCTCAAGGTCAAAATTGATATCAGCCTTAATCCTTTCTGAAATCTTGATTTCCTTTGCTGTGTAACCTAATAATCATGAGTTCATAGGTTCGGGCATGGATATTATAGGGGAATTTTGTGTGGAATATCGTTGCATAATCATTGTCATCTCTCATTAACTATTTGACTCTTCCATACGCAGCAATTTGTTCTGAAAGCAGCACACTTTGTAGCTTTGTTTTGGATGTGAGCTGACATTCCACGCTATTTCATAACTTAACACACATGCATGTGTGTGCGACACATGTGCTTATGTACATAGGTACATCTATGTGAATGAAGTAAAAATCTGAGGTTCATTTATGCGAAGGCAACTTTAACTGGACTCTGCTGAAGTTTTGAGGATGGAAACACTGCACTACTGCTTCCTTGCATGAGTGTTGATCCTATTGCGAAAGAGAACAAGACACAGAGAGCATTACAGTTGAAGTACATTCTATTAGTGAGAAAGACCAGGTGGGAGAAGTCTGATGCTTCTGACTCCATGTAGGACATTTTCCTACCCAGCTCCCTGCATCCGTGGCAATCTGCTTTATGGTGGCCTTGGCCTATGCACTCCCAGGGCAGACTGATTCCCAAGAGGCAGCAGGACTAGAGCGCAGGTTTCTCTCAGGTGCCCCTGAGATGTGTCAGCAGGTAAGGGCACCTTGTGGGGAGAGGTTACAGCAGACAAATGGCCAGTGTGAAGCGAAAGCTCCTCCTCAGGGAAGCCGCAGCCAGCAGTTGCAAACGATCCTCTCTTTTTCCCAACAGAGTGGCCACTTAATGAAATATAAATCCGCCAATTTTCTTAATATACCAAAACCAGCTGTTCATGAAGACAGACGAACATTTGTTTTAATATAAATATGCATGTTAGATATCTATAGGCATTTATAAATCCCAGTACAATTATGTAGTATTTTTGCTCTCTCAAAATAAGGTAGGAAATAGGTGCAGCATATACCAGCAAAAATAACAGAAAAAATAATTTTCAAAGCACTCTGCTCCACCGTTTCTTCAAATCTTAATTTTAAACTATTTATATTGATTCAAGCTGCCTTATATATCTTTCGAATAAATAAATGGAACCCTGCTCTAAACTGTGCAAAGTACTTATCATGATCTGGATATTTACAGATATTTTAATAATACTTATTTGTATTCATATCAAAATATATACCCTGCCACTCATTTACAATGGAATTTCAGTTTCATCTATGAAAATTGTGTGTGTTCATTGACATTTTTCCTTTAGAATGATGTGCTCTTTGAGCTTAGGGCTGGAGCAGTGCTAACCATTGCAAAGTACGTATCTATGCATGTACCAGGAGCTCAGGAAAACTCTGTGGAGATAAAGAGAAAGTAGATTCTCACAGCAAAGTAAGCAGGAAATCATTTTCATTTGGTTGAAGCCAAATTTATCAAGTTCAAATTCTGCCTCTGCAACGCACTAGCATTGTAAGACTTCAGGTCAGTTATTTAATATTTCTGCAACTCAGTCTCTTTAAGATATAAAATAATTAATATAACAGAACCTCCTGTTATATTAATTAATGTGGGGCTGTTATAAAATTGAGTTAAGTCAAGTAATAATGGCAGCTGGTGTGTTTCAGGCATTTTAATGACTGTTCATAGTAATAGAAATGGAGGCTCAGAGACCTATTCTAAGTCAAAGCAATAAGATAATCTACGACTTGAGCCTAATATTTTGATTCTTAATTCATTTTTTTTAAAGAATGAGAGAGAGAGAGAGAGAGAGAGAGAAAGAGAGAATCACTTTTATTTAGTTTTTCATGTGGCTTTCATTGCTCTGACCCTTCATTGTGCACATGGAGCTGGGGTTCGAACCTGCGTCCTCGCACATGCCAGGCAAATGCCATAACCACTGAACCACAGCTTCAGTCCCCTGATTCCTAATTCTGCCTTGTGTGCTAAAATTGGGTTGCAGACACATGTTCATTGAATTTGAATATTCTAGTTTTAAAGTCAGACATTTGTGCTTGCATGAAAATGTTCCTGTGTGGAAATGTTCTGTCGATGTGCAGCTCTCTGTGGTTATATTCACGTTTCAAGCACAAATACACTATCTGATTTCTAAGCAGCAGAGCCCCTATGAGCCAGCATTTCTGATGGTTTTCCCAGGACCTCACAGGATTCCGCTGGAGTCCTGACGTGTTTTGCGGGTGTGACTGTCTGCTCCCGGATCTACTCTATCACCATTGCTAATCTAGCTGTACATCTCTGCAAGCCAGTATTTTGCTTTTCATGATTTGGCCCAAATTTGACAAAATCTTCTCTCAATCTCTAAATAAATCAATGCCATTTATTAAAAAATTAATGAATTAATGAGTGTTCAAAATGGGATGCAATGTTTTCCTAATTTGGGGGTATATTTCAGTGCAATCTTATAGTGTAGGTATTCATTTGGTATACAATACGGGCCTCTCATTGCTCCAGCCCACCCTATACTTATAAAATAATCTTCTCATCAACTGTCTTGTTACTGTACCAGAAAGTTCAAATTTCCAGTTTCTATTGCATTCAGACAGAAGGTAAAATCAACTAACTTCAGAATTACCACTTCACTTCATGTGTCGGTAAATGAAATAATTTTTGTGTCATTACTAATTAATTCAATTAGCATTTGAGCCATAATCATATCATGATAAAAATAGTCCATGGATATTTGATTTTAAAATTTGCATTTCACTATTTATGGATTTTGTATTTTATTGACTTTATCTATGTAGTTGCAGAATAATATGAAACATCTTTAACATAAGGCAGTAAATCATCAGTGTAGCTTTAAATTCAGTTGAATAGCCTCGTTGGTCCATTCATGTAAATTATAACAGCAATCATATTTTTTCACATCCTTCATGTTTACAAATAAACTCAGTTTTTTGATTACTTCAAATGCTAAGGAAAAACAAATTTAAAAATTAACTAAAAAAAATCAAGTATGGAAAGTCTAAAGTTCATTTAAACACTTCAATATTCTTTAAATATTGTCTAATTGTTGTGATACAATTCAACTGGCTCTCAGAATTTGGATAAGTTAACTAGATATTTGAAAACTAAAATCTCAGGGAAAATCTTTCAGAATTTACAGAATGATAATTTTATTAACTTCCCCTGGCATTTCAATGACAAAAAATATGTACGTTGTCAAGTGATGAATACTGTATCCATACCTTATCATCAAAAATTAAGTCCATGAGTTTAGTTTCTTTTATTAGCTTTATAGTGAATGATAAATCTCTCCAAAATTAGAAGACATGTTTGGGAAATAGGCTTATCAACTTGAAGAAACTGAAAATGATTTTCTTTCAGAAATTTGAGGTCAGAATATGAAGTCTATGAGGATTTCACTCCCAGGGAGAGCTGACAAGGACATAGATGGACAAGTTATTTGATCTGCTCTCATAATTGAATGGTACATTCATACAATGTTATTTGATTCTAGACAAACAAGAAGTTTGACAGAAGATATTTTTGTGTAACTCGAATGGTTCTGTATATTCCAAATCTTTTCCTACAGATCTCAAAGAATGAAAGTCACAGCACAGCACGTTTATGTGAATGGGGTTCGCTTACACCAGATGCTTTAAGCTTTTAAGTTTGCTACGACTATTTTCAAAAATTAAGAGACTATTTCAGAAAAATATAAGCAAATAGAACTGTTAATGTCCCTATTCCATTCCCTCTACTGTCAAAATCACTCTGTCTCTATGTGTGCTTGTGTGTATCTCTCTTGGTGAGAGGGAAAGAGAGACAGAGATTGGATTGGGCTGTAGCTATGTAAGAAAAATAATGTACATATATGTGTGTGAATGACATTCCTAACTTCCTAACTTATTTCCAGTTATTCAGAACCACTTTCAAGTTGTATTAGGATTTCCAGGCTTATTCACTAAATTTTCCTTAAGTGTCCTGCTAAAAGGATGGGCATTCTTTCCCCGCTTCACCACCTGGAGAGATTTCGTAATTATGTTCCAAGTCCTAGAACCCTGCAACCTTGTGCATGAAGCCTTTCTGATCCTTGATTTTCTCTCAGCAGTGCTTTCTGCTGTTTGGGATGCGCTCTTTGGCCCAAGGGCACTTGCCTTCTCAGCAGTCAGACACACTGCCTCCATGCCCTTCCCGAAGCCAGAATACAGAAAGATGCAGATGTCTGTGTTCGGTTTATTTGTGGCCCAAATTAGAATTTGGATCTTCTATAGTCCTGGGCCTGCAGAGGCTTAACTTAAAAAAAAAGAAGATACAGAAACAAACAGCATATGTTTAAGAATATAAATATATATTATATGTATGTATGTATATGTAATATACATGTATATTACTATTGGCATAGTAAGTATATATATACTTGTTATGTGTATAGTATATATATTTATTTTTTGATGGCATTTCTGAAGAAGTAGCAAGTATATATTTATTAAAGAAATTTGCTTTATTGAATCATTCAAACACAGAAATCTAGAAGTAACAAACAGCTTTATTCTTTCCACTGTAAACTGAAAAACTTTTTCATATAACATTTTTCTGATTATTTTAAAAGACAAAATTTTACAAAATAATGTCTGCCTTGTTGCACAAGTATCATTTTCTAATTCTCATCCTCTCAAAGATAATTAATACATGGGATACTTTCTTATTTTACTCAATACTATGTTCATATATGTACACTAAAACATAAAGGTCTAGTTTATTACTACTATTGCTACAGATGGATGTATCGGAATTTAACAGCGGAGTAGTTCTTACCCGTGTAACCCTACCATGCTTTACCCATGTTTTCCAATGTGGCTTGCTAAATATCTCCACTTTGTTTTCTGGGATAATGTTGCAACAAAAAGCTGTGTATTCATGTGCATGCATTCCTTCAGAGTGTCCACTCAACACATGGAAATGCCTAACATAGGTTAATGAGCAATACTTCCTTTAATTTTGGTCTATACTTTATAGAGAAGGATGAATAAAATACCTCAATTATACATATTATATAGGTCATAAATTATATGATACCACATATCCCATAAATGCATGTACCCACTTTCAGTATAAAAGTGGAATATAATAGTATAGACGTCCCATTACACCACACTTCAATACAGGAACCTCTCAACCATGTAAACATTACCCAGATTTGTACTAAACTTTCCTATTTTGCTTTATTTTATCGTAAGTGTGTACGTGTGTTTATTAGTACTGGAAATTATGTACTTTCAATTTTATAAGATTATTTTGAGATCTAAATGTTTAAATGACTTAGGATGTACTTAAAATTATCTTCTTTCTATGCAAACACTTTAGAAGTGCTAATTGTGGTCTTGTTATTGACATTACTGGTATGGAGGTTTATATATATATAATCAATGTCTTTAGAGAGATGCTGGTTTACTATAGGTGCTCGGTGTTGTTAACTATATTCATCACTACTCACGTCTAACTTACATTAGTGGGGTGTTGTTAACTATTCATCACTGCTCAAATCTAACTTATGTTAGTGGGGTGTTGTTAACTATATTCATCTCTGCTCACGTCTAACTTATCTTAGTGGGGTGTTGTTAACTATATTCATCACTACTCACGTCTAACTTACGTTAGTGGGGTGTTGTTAACTATATTCATCTCTGCTCATGTCTAACTTCCGTTAGTGGGGTGTTGTTAACTATATTCATCACTGCTCAAATCTAACTTACGTTAGTGGGGTGTTGTTAACTATATTCATCACTGCTCAAATCTAACTTATGTTAGTGGGATGTTAACTACATTCATCATTGCTCACGTCTAACTTACGTTAGTGGGATGTTGTTAACTATATTGATTACTGCTCACCTCTAACTTATGTTAGTGGGATGTTGGACTTACCTTCTTCCACATCCTCCTATTTTGTACTAGGTTTTAATGGCACTCTAGCATGCCTAGGCTACTCACTTTACCAGCCAAGATTTGCTCTCCTGGACCCAGAAACCCAACATGGAAATTTAACTGGCGGCTCCTCTACGGAATTTGAGAGTGAACTGGCTTTAAGAATTGATGTCAGGAGAAGTGTCAAGTGGAACAGTGAACTCGTAATGATCTTAACTACATTTTCTTTCCTATTATTTGCATTTATGCATTTCTGCCTAAGACAGTTTTCAAAATTATTTTTATAAAGGATGTTAGATTTTCTCTTGGGACACTCCTAATTTTATTTATGCCTTTATGCTGACTGAAAAAATACAAAACAAAACAAAGCAAAAAACTCTACAAACACATAAATGGCATAATATAGAAGATAAACTTTAGAAATATAGTACATTTTATTCAACAGTTACACATTAAACTATAATCTGGTAAAAAGCATATTAAAATGTATTTGGTATTATCTTAGAATTAAATGTAAGTGGGGGAAATCAGAGGAGAAAATTAATTATAGAATCAATATATTTTGAATTCTAATAATTGCCCATTATCCACTTAAATATTTGATTGCTTTCTCTTATAGGAGTGTGCTCTATTCCAATGCATCCCAGTAGCTATCACTGATATATATTGTTCTATAGTATTTTCATCTTAATACTGCAACACTTAGAAAATTCTCAACTCAGAAAATTGTTGAAATAATGAAAGCATGTATTTTCATAAATTCATTTTATAAATCAATTTCCAGAATAAACTATGTCTAGTAGTTTTTCCAATTCCTCTTATTTAGTAGACAGTTAGGTTCATGGACCTTGTTGGCTGATTAGAAATTACACTCAACTCAGAACAGACACACGCATTCCAGCCAACAGCCTGCATCGCGACACAACTGTTGTACCTCTGGCACATGAGAGCTTCTGGAATTACCTTTTATTTGGAGGTTTAAAAATTTCTCAATGTTAAGAGATGTGACCTTTTTCTCATCTTTGGATTTCCAGCCAAGATTGAAATGACAAAATACTACAAGGAAAAAAATCTTGTACTTTTCTTGCAGTTGCTCAGAGTGTAGCACAGGAAGGAAATTTGAAAGCACTTCTGAGGGAAGCCACCGAAGCAATAATTCTTTACCTGTTACCCTAGTGGCCTGAAAGACACCGTGCAGGCATCAAAGGAGGAAAAAAGAAAAGTACTCACGTGGATTCTGGGAGTAACTTATCAATTGATGCAGCAGTTCTGGAATTCAGAAGAAAAATGATACAATCTTTATCTCCAAAGGAACCAGAGGTCATCTGGTGCAAACATTTCCTTTCAGTTTCCTGTTATAAAAGTTCAAAAGTGCCTTTATTAACACACACCTCAAAGTTTCATATAAAAACTTCGTGATCAAAGTTGTGATACATGATTTTTGTGTGTATGCATATTTGCGGGCCTATATATTTCACAGGCATAATCCATATATAAAATTAATATTCATATTTCTATAGTACCTTTTAATTTCATGTACCTGATAGCAGTGTTTACTTCCTACAACTTAGAAATTTATGTAAATCTCAATTTACTTTTATTTCTTTCTTTTATCACAAAGTTTCTGTATGAATTTGAAACTTTTATGGCATTTTCATTTCTGTGAAATTACTGATTCTGTACAATTTAAAGATTTTTGCCTTGAATTATATTTATAGTGCCTGACAGTTTGCCTATAAAATGACTTCTTGGTGTCTCTTTAAGTTTTAGTTCTTAGAGGTTGCATGATCCAGGAGTCTGTTTCACCTGGAGAGGTTGCGTGATCCAGGAGTCTCTGTTTCACCTGGTAGGTTGAGTGATCTAGGTGTCTCAGTTTCACCTGGTGAGGTTGGGTGATCCAGGAATCTGTTACACCTGGAGAGGTTGCGTGATCCAGGAGTCTCTGTTTCACCTGGTAAGGTTGCGTGATCCAGGAATCTATTTCACCTGGAGAGGTTGCATGATCTAGGTGTCTCTGTTTCACCTGGTGAGGTTGCGTGATCCAGGAGTCTCTGTTACACCTGGTGAGGTTGCGTGATCCAGGAGTCTCTGTTTCACCTGGTGAGGTTGGGTGTTCTAGGTGTCTGTGTTTCACCTGGAGAGGTTGCGTGATCCAGGAGTCTCTGTTTCACCTGGTGAGGTTGGGTGTTCTAGGTGTCTCTGTTTCACCTGGTGAGGTTGGGTGTTCTAGGTGTCT
>PVKS010031535.1:0-23358 GCA_004027875.1 Aplodontia rufa | reverse complement strand
TTTATCAAATATCAAATAGTTAAAGATATGGGGGTTTGTCTCAGGATCTTCTATTCGGTTCCACTGGTCTTCGGTTCTGTTTTGATACCAATACCATGCTGTTTTTGCTACTACAGCTCTGTAGTATAATTTCAGGTCAGGGATTGAGATGCCCCCTATTTCTTCTTTTCTATAGAGTAGTGTTTTGGCTAGTCTGGGTATCCTGTTGTTCCATATGAACTTGAGAATTGCTTTATCTATATCTCTGAAAAATGCCATAGGTATCCTGATGGGGATTGCATTGAATCTGTAAAGGGCTTTGGGTAGAATGGCCATCTTTATTATGTTGATTCTGCCTAACCATGAGCATGGAATGTTTTTCCATCTGCTCAGGTCTTCTATAATTTCTTTTTTTAGTGTTTGATAATTTTCTTTGAATAGGTTTTTAATATCCTTTGTAAGGTTAATGCCCAAAAATTTCTGAAAATCTTAAATACAAAATGGGACTACCACACTCCCTGGCACCTCCTTCTCAGGAAGTGTAAAGAGAATGAATCAAACTAGGAGGAGGCAATGTCCATGAAAGTTCTGTCTGACAAAGTCCAGACTTGGGGATGGGCTAGGCAAAGCCAGCCCTGGAGATTGCCAAAACCATCCCTTCTAGGAATTGGCTGTGTTCTAGTAATTACATGTATTATGAATTTACTCAAACTGGAAACTCTCTGATTGTTATGAGAATTCCATTGCTTAGACAACTGTTGTGGATTTTTGAGAAGAGTACTTGTAATAACACATACAGAAATCATGGAAAATGAAGCTATACTGACTTCAAAACAAAATTGGAAATAGAAAGCAAAATAACTAGAACTAAGTAACAAAAAAGCAATATATGTGAAACATTTACCAAAACTATCTTGAGTGTTCACATTGTATTATGAACTTTGAGTGAGAAAGGCATGTTTACCTTTCCTGTTGTTGCAGAGATTGAGTTTTAAACCCCTCACAGTAAATAAGTCATGTTTACCCTTTTTGTCTTTGCAGAGCTTAGGTTTTAATTTCTTAGCCCATAAGTTAGGATGCACAGATATTTTATAGAATCAACAATTATAGGATCTAGGATAACTATAGAATTCTAGTAAGGTTACAATAACAAAATAGTTTTAGGTTAGTAGTTAATGGGTTATAGGAGTTATAATAACCTATAACATAGTCTAGTTAAATAAGAAACTTTTCATTTATGCTAAGATAGGTCTTCTAGAACAGTGTAGTGCAGTGACCCTTAAACGTTTCCCTTATCTAATGAATAATGGCTTGTAGAAACCTCTGGAGGAATTTGGGAGGTAGAATTTGGGGCAGTGTTTGGTCTCTGTCCTTTGTAAAAGCAGGTTTAAATAATATGGTCATTATGGTGGGGAGGTCAAGGACATGAATTGTACTAATGGCTGATGCTTTAAGTAACTTTATGTCTGATGCTCTGAAACAGTTTAAACCAAATAGTTAAATATGGTCAATGTGGTGGGGAGGTCAAGGACATGAATTGTACTAATAGTTGATACTTTAAGATTACTGGAAAACTGAAATGATGATTGTACAATGAAGCTTATAATGAAAGTCTTGTTTGTGCACCTGTATAAAAATGTTCTACAATAAAGAACAGGTGGCGTTTTGCTCAAGCAGGGAACTGTGTCTGCTTGCAACTTCTCCCAGAGGTTCAAGTAGTTCCTCTGTGACTCCACTCATCCTTTCGGGCCCCAAGTGTTCAGCTGGGGCTGGCCCCCCCACATAAACTTTAAAGAGACAAATCACTAAGTTAAGATTGGAAGCAAAACTCTGGAGTGTGCCTCCACATCACTGTCCTTCAAATTAAAACAGCCCTCTGAAAAGATACAGAATTATCCCCACATGAATTGTTACATGGGTTACCATATTTAGGAAAAACAATGGTTTTCCCATCTTTAAAACAAAGGATCTATTTCTTAAAAACTATATGTTAGGTTTCACTTCTATTTAATAATTTCTGAGATTACAGGGCTTCCTAGCACAGACACCACCTCTGGAATTCCCTGCGCACCCGCATTGGCCAGGTGACCACATTCTGATCCAGATTTGGAAGGAAAACAAGTTAGATTATGCTTGGGAAGGACTCTACCAAGTCCTGCTCATGACTGAGACAGGTGTTTGGACCACAGGATAAGGTTAGACTCACTACACATGAGTAAAAAGAGCCTCAGCTTCTAAGAGGGAGAAACAGTGGAATTTGATCCAATATCACATTCTATCAAATTTACTTTAAAAAGATTCTAATAATGTTCACAGTGATATGAAAATCACATTCTATAAGTTGATCATTAATGTAACCAAGACTGCCTCCCCTCTGGTTGTTAAATCTGATGCCTGTCAGGTACTCCCCCATGGAAAGTAACATAATCAGGAGCAATTATCTGGGACAGATACAATTTTCCAGCATATTCTGGAGAAATTAATCTCTAAAAATCTAATAATGATGCCACCAAGGTTACCTTAGAAGTAGAAGACTTACAACGAATTCTTAAAGTGGAAATTTGGTACAATGAGAAGGATTAAGTATTCTGTTTTTGCATTAAATAAAAGCATTAAGGTGATTGTTACACTTGTGCAACAGGGAGGCCAAAATCTCAAGTAGTCCCAGTCCTACTTGGATGGACCTCAGACCCTATGGGAATGAGCTGAATGATATCCCTCTTTCAGGAAAGTACAGCCTGGGGAAACAACACTTTCAGGACCATGCCATTGTTGTGTCTGACAGCTGAGGGCTTAAGGCAAGAGCCCCTAGAGCTCATCTGACCTCCTTCCCTTGGAACCAGTTGTACCATGTGTGGGGTGGGGGGGTGGGCAGGGGCAATTGGCCTTCTTGAGAAATATATCTGGATGCAACGAAAGCCAGTCCTTTGAGGAGATAGCAAATCAAACAGCACTTGCTATGGTCCAAACCTGTATCTGGTGGTATTGTTGAGGGCCATTACTTGAGACCTTACACACCAATTGGAATGGAACCTGTGCTTTGGTTCAGTTGGCTCTCTCTTTCACCCTGTCATTTCTCAGATAAAATAAAACCCAGTACTCAGGGAAGGAAAGTGATTCTGCTTCTCCAAAGTCATGTAACTCCCATATTTATATGGCTTTAATCAGAATTTCTCAAGAGTTTCCTCATGAGTTCAAAGTCAGGAATCATAATTTTGGGGTTTTTTGTTTTTTTTTTGTTTTTTTTGTTTTGTGTGGTGTATAGTAAATAAAAGTGTAGACTGGATTAATTACATTGATTATAATCAGCAAAGGGATATTATTTGGTTATAATGAACTAAGGATTATGAGAGAGGCTCTAAGAGAACTGCAGAAAAATTAGATGCTACTAATAGAATGATGTGGAAAGAATCAATTTTTTATCCCATTAATTGTTGTATTAGGAATCATGATTACAGTTGGATATTGTATAATTCCATATATGGGAGATATTTTTCAAGGACTGATGGAGACTGCTCTCACAGAACAAACTCCAGCCTCATATCAATCAGAATAATCCTTCTGTATTAGAGTGGAACATGAATGTCAAAATATGTTATCAAAATTTGAAGAAAATAATTTATATGGATTATATAAGAGGGGGAAATACAGAGGCTACTCAACTTATGATGAACTCACATTCCAATTAACCCATTATAAATTGAAAATATTATTCAACTGAAAGTACATTTAATATATCTATTCAACCAAATCATAATTCAGCCACAGCATGCAATGCAAAGTGGGATGATTATCCTTGTGATCATGTGGCTGAAAGAGAGATGTAAGCCATTGCCCCTCCCCAGGATCATACCACACGTTGCTAGCCTGGGAAAATGCCAAAATTCAAAACTCAAAAGTAAGATTTCCACTGAATGCATGTCACTTTCACACCATCAAAAAGTAGAAACATCATAAACCAAATATCCATTAGGGACCATATGTATGCCTGAGACTATTTTGAACATAACATTTTTATTTTTAAAATAATGATTCTGTTATAGGACTGCTATTTTTGACTGCCCTAGATAACAGTCAATACCCACCTCAAGGCAGGAATAAAGAATACTGCATGAAGAGTTCATTCTCTTGATAAGGATTCAAGAGAGACATGTCTGAGTATCAAGCCTCAAGCCTGATAACAAAAATGATACATTTGAAAGCTAGATTAATGTGCCCATCTTGGTGAAATGAATAAATAAAATGAAATCCTTCAGTTGGAATAAGATCATTTAGACAACTAGGATGATACTTCTAATTTTAATTGCCATATCTCCCAGAATAATTTTTTTCCTGTTGGAAAAACTATCCCTCTCCAGCTTATATTGAATAAAGATATTTCAATGAATCAATCTGTAGTAGTTTCTTTAGAAAGAGACAAAATTTCTTTTCCACTTCTCAGTGCTTTGGGGCCCATTAAAAGAATTATATTTTAGTTCCTCTCAGAGGGAGAATTATAAAAAAATTCTCTGCAGATAGCATAAACATAGAATTTCAGTATTTTAATAATTTATAGAAATAGTTGTCTGGTGATCAAATCAATGTATATTGGATAAAAGAGAAAGCTATACAAGCTAAGACCTGGTAAAATTTATAATATCATATTAATCCTGAAACTTAGCATTTATTAAATTCTCTTCGTGACTTGAAAGTGTTGTTAAAGCTTGCTTCATGGATTATTTGAAGCCTCTACTGAATTGAAGCTTACAGCCAATTTAATATGCGAGAATTCTCCTGTCTTCTTGGAAAGTGTCTTAAGTCTTAGGAAATACTAGAAAAGATGAACATTTGCAGTCTTCTCAGCTACCTCAGAGTTTCTAACTGCAGAAAAATTAGATGCTGAAAAAAGAAATGCCATCAGGAATTGGACTCCCAGGTTTCAATACAAATAAACTATTTGGCATAAATTGTTGATATTTCATTATCAGAGATAAAATGTGCCCAATTACCATAATAGGGACAGAAGAATGTTCATAGTTTCACTGACAAGGTGCTATGGTGATATCTAGTAGATCAGGGGTTAACTGGCATATAAAAGTAGAACATTTCCAGCAACTGACCTGCATTAATGTAGACTTATTTTTTCTCCCTATTTGTTCTGCTTTTTCCAATTCCCAACCAAGTGGTACTTTATTGAGAATTCTGATTGTTTTTGAGGAAGAACCTAGCAATGAATTCTAGGATATATTGGAAAACACCTCCTACTTTTTCACTAGGAAGGCTTGAAAACATTTACCTTAGAGATGGGACATTGGAAAAGAGAAATGCCCAGAACTTCAGAGTCATCAAATACTATTCCAATTTGATGCTAAAATATGAAACCTGAAACGTCATTATGATCTCATTAATCAAAGTAGTTTGTGGTGGTCTGATGAAATAATTATGGCCTATTTTCATTTAATAAGTTCAGAGATGCATGCTGTAAGATCTCTCTCTCTCTCTCTCTCTCTCTCTCTCCCCCTTTTACTATTTGCACTACATAGTACAAATAAATACATTGGCAATGGCAGAATTTTCACATGGGTTCTCTGACTTATAGAGTGATGGCTATCACGGTATGGTCAAATTGAAGTTTCTGGAATTATTCCTCTGCAACCAAAAGAATAAAGGACCCGACCCTTGGGCAAAGTAAGAGATTCATGCCAAGATGGTGATGTCTATCAGTAAATATGCTTATATAATGATTTATATCACATTCCAATGGCTCACCTTTTTAAATAATACAAGAATGAGTTTGCTTTTGAAGAATGATCATATATTATTTCAAATTAATCAGAATGACTCAACTAACAATTTGCATTTAACTTCTTCACTGGGCAATCAGCATGGTTCCTGGCATCTGGTGAGCATTTATTGACAGCATTTATTGCCATATTTATGTGTCAGCAACTCAGGTTCCTGTAATATCTACACCCAAGATCTATCAACTTTCATCTGATCCACATATAACTCCTGAAAAGTTCTCAATGACAAATTAGAATAGGAGGAAAAAAGCTCAAATCAGGCTGCAGTTGAGCTTGCATAGAAGCGAACTGATACTGGTTCTGAGTTTCAATCTTACCACCATTTTTTTCTATGCAAAAAACCCTATTATTAAATATTTAATATTCAAATATTTATTATTAAGCATAGTGAAGTATAAAATCACCAGCCCACTACTCAGCCCAGGAAATAAAGTGTAATTTTATCAACACAGTTAAATTGCTGTGTTTAATTCTGCCTGATGACATCTCCCCTTTCAGTAGATGATCACTATTGTGAACTTTATCTTTAATGTCTTCATATTTTATTGCTCATTAACCTGTGCCTTCTGATATGAAACAGCATTTTGAAAATAAACCTGATGTAAATGGCATTATGTTATACATATTCTTCAGCAGCTTGTCTTTTCAAGTCCCTGCTATGTAGAATAATTACACTTTTAAAGATCATTGTGCTTGTTGTTTCTGGAATATATTAAAATGAAATGCCACTTTAAAGGTCTGTTTCTCTCAGACGCACCTACTAAATCCTCCACTTGTTTGCCAGTCTCAGGGAGTGAAATTAAGATACTGGTTGTACTGAAAAGGCTTGAGGATTGCAGGCAGTAACAACATCAGCGTGCTTCTTTGTAACTCAGAGTAATGTCTACAAAGAGTTTATGGAGTAAAGTATTTGACTCACTTTAGTCTTCCACAATAAACAGTTCCTAATTGTCTCCTTTTCTCAAAAGATCACCCTAGAGATTATTTCACTATTTGGAAACTATTAAATAGCTGTCTTGAGCATGGAAATAAAACATATTTCAACAGTTTTAGTCTTCCAAGTGTCACAGAATCCCAAGGGTTTAAGGAAACAATCTCATCACTATTAGTCACTGTATGTAACCAGCTCAATAATGAGATCCCAAGAGACTGCCTTCTTAGTTAGAAAGAATTGGGTATTTGAAAATCCCCCTATTTTCCTAACTTTAAACAACCAACAGACTCTTTGTTCAGGTCTGAAAATATTGCCACCATACATTCAGCATTCAGGGAGATTTCATGAGCAAGTGAAACCAGTATTTAATTCCTCAGAAAATAGTAAGGACCATTATTAGTAAATCAAACCATAGTGTTACTTTTAGCCTCTCTTCCTCTGCTGGGCATAATGATCACAAAGATAAATGAGGCAATTGTTCAGGGAATTAAGAAGCAAACAGTATTTTTTTTTAACAAGGGGGACAGAGAAAAAGTAAGTTGCAAGTAATCATACTCCCAGAATGCATTTTAACTGATTTTGATTCCTTAATTCCTCACTCATATAAGGAGTTTGCAGAACATTTTAAAAACTATATTTTTCTTCTGTTTTCTAAAATCATGTGAGAAAGAAAATAGACAAACTTTTCAATAAACCACTGAGGAAATGTTTTGAGAGTTCCAAACTTATAGGTTGTAATAAGAGCACATGAAGCTAGGTAACCTAACAGAAAGTAGCCTAGATTTTATTACTGGAGTTACTCTTTGGTTCCAGCTCCATCAGATGTTTTGGTGTTGAGATTTCAATAGCATTTCAGTTATTTTTGCCTAAAATTTGTAAAAGGGGCATTCTTATTTATGACCTACTAAATTTCTTAAAAGGTTATAAGAAATCAGTGAGGCAATGTGTGGTTTAGTTCTCTGGTGGTGGTAGTGTGAGAATAGAAACCTGAGTTGCCAGGGAGCTAGCATGATAAGCAATCACTGGAGCCAAAGTAAAAACACAGTCCTGGATTCTGTGCATCTGACTCAATTTTTCTGATAATATCTATACAACCATTCCTGTTAATGCAGAAAATTTATGATCATTTTGCTTCAGAAAAAAATATATCAGATTCAGTTCTGAGTTTCACATAGAAGCAGTGTTGGGAAGTGGGGAATATTTTTATGGCAACGTAAACACATAGAATTTGATAATTTTGTGTTATTAATTGTTCTCATCATCAGGTCAATTTATTTCACTCTTACAAATATTCACATCCTTCCAACTAGACGTGGAATGCTTTCATCACCCTAGAATCTGGGCTGCTATCTGACTTGTTCTGTGCAACCGAACTTTAATACATGTGATTAACCAGGGTCTTAAACTGTGCTTGCAAAGTATGGCTTCCTCTCTGTCTGTATTTGAAGCTCTGAGCCTACCATGTGAGTCAGCCCAACCCAACCTGGATAAGAGGAAAGTGAAGAAGAAATGAGGTCCCCCACCAACAGTCTGCCGACTGGCAGAATATAAGGACATTCTGGAACAGACAGGTATGTGGTAACGTATCAGTAGAACATGGACTCAAAGAGCCCAGCAAAAACCAGGTAAACCAGTCCAGATGAGAAAAAACTAATCAACCTGCTGAAATAAGTCATGAGTTCTATGAGTTTTTATATAACATTTTATAACAGTTTCTAAGAGATGAACACAAAGGATTCCCTTAACCACGATCTGATGTTTTCCCACTCTCTTACCTAATGTACTTCGGTCTCCTTCAGTTCTAGGTAATTAGCAGTCTTTGTCATCTCTCTCATTAGGAAGTCATGGGACACCAACTATCACAAATTGTCTTTGATTTTAATAAATGAATTCTTTGTTTCTATCCATGTCTTTGAATTCTTTCAAATCAGCATTGTTTATCTTTTTGGTCCACAGGAATTTCCAAGTCAGGAAATATAAACAGCATTCCATCTGTAAATGGAACAATTAGACAAAGGATGAGAGAAAGTGCATGAAATACTAATTCATTTTGCTTTATAAATTGATATTTATCTCCATATTTAATTTATCTTTGTCTCATTTCCCTTCCCAGAGTTAATTGTCATGTTATTATTCCTTCACAAGGTCAAATTATAATCAGTGAGAGAAATTATCTGGCTCTTATATGCTATATATCCAGAAGAATGTGACAGATAACTGCTCTTCCCCGCCTCGTATACCCTCTCCACACTTGTTCACTTTGTTCTCTATTCCATGAGGCTGACCTCTTCGGATAACAGTAAGAGCTTCCATCCCCTCTGGTGCTCAGTTCAGTTTGACCAGTGAATTACAGACCATTTTAATGTCAAACCTTCCCGTAAGATTGCATTAAGATGGGTTTTAAGTCTATATGATGGCTCAGTTTCCCCTTCTGCCCAGTTCTTCATTCTTCCTTCCTTCTACAGGTAGGTCCTAAGTACACTCTGTAACAAATGTGTATCTGCAACTTAATATATTCTCTACCCTATTATTTCCCATCTTTCAGAAGTCAATTGAAATAACATATCCCCATGAAATGTGGCACTTTAAGTTAAAAATACTCCTGCTTCTTTGTATCCCTTATATTTCCTTATTATTTAATCATGGGCATAAGCTCTGAGAAATATGTTGTAAAACCCTAGGACTGCAAACTACCCAAGCATACTATTCACCAATTCCAAAGAGAAAACATGCAGACTCAACAGAGAAGTTTTGCACATTTTATTACTCACTTTTCAGTAGTAGCAGATGTAGATTCAATGGAGTGCCCCACTGTAACTACAAGCAGGGGGAATATATGGGATAGGTTGCATGCTTACTGCACATGGATAGATTTGTTCAGATATTTTATGAATACATTCTTTTAGTTTACAACCAAGGTCATCTATAAACTGGAAATAAGAGAAGTGACTAGCTTTCCCTTTTCATTTCCTTCATTATCAAGTATTTTTGAGTCCTTATTATTTCACTGCAAACTTTCCTAGACACTGATTGGTATTTATCCCAACACCTTATATCTTCAGAGACTCAGAAACCCCTTAATGTCCCTCACAATCTTATACTACCCCACATCTTCATGAAGTCCTTGGGACAGGCCTCCAGAGGAAATTGCATCCATATCTAACAACAGCAGTACAAAGAACAAGAACCGATTGGCAAGCATGCTCAGGTGATTAAGATAACATTAATTTGTTTAGACACTTGGTTAAAGCATAAGAACTATTGTATTTTTAGTTCTATTCTATTTTATCCAAGTTCATTCCATCTCATTGGACTGCTTAGCAAAGTCTTGTTCTGCTGTCACAGGGAGTTCTGAGCAGATCCAACAGTCAGACAGGATGGCATAATATGTAAATTCTCTTGCTTAGCTCAGTAATAGGTTCCTTGTTGGTAGATTATGGAGAATATGACACGTGTTTAACAGACATTAATAATGTCAAATCAGCTCCATGAGGTGGTATGAAGGCTACTGTATGATCTTGTGTTGGTAAAGTAACTTGCACTTGCCTGGCTTGCCTGGACAAGAGTACCATACCAGTCTGTCTGTTTGCACTTCAAGTGTACTGAAAGAATAAGACACCTCTAGAATATATAATTGCCATAAACTGATACATAATGTTCATAAAGTTATGAGGATAACATCACCTGCACTTGTGAAGGTCGGGTTCCTGACACAATAGGCTTTACTTATACATTTAGATATTCTCCTTTCCCCTAAGAGATCTGTAAGGCAAACCACAGAGGACTTTTTAGTGTAGTTGATGGCAAACTTATGCTCCTTGTCACCAATGTAATGTCTTGAGTTGTAAACATTAAGTTGCTACTTGTGCCCCAGGACAGTTTTAGAAAATGTTCAGTGAGCATGTGTGGAGAGGGGGTGTTCCAAGATAGCTGAGTAGAGCTGAGTAAAGGAAGGTAGCACTTCCCACTTGCTCTGCCATTTGATGACAGGAATAGTGCTTCACAAACAAAGTGGGTATTTAAAGAAAACCATCATAAATCAATATTTGTCTGTCAGAGATTTGGAGAAGCCCAGAGATATTATAAGGAAAATAGAGTCAGTCAGGCTCACTCACCTGGATGTTGGGGAAACAACGACTAAGATACTTTCTGTAGGTCAGTAATAACAGCATATGCACACTCCTATGTAACCTGTGATTTCATGCCTGGCATGCTGCCAGCTTTGTTTCAATTTCATATATAAATTGGGACTTTCTGCTTTCTCAATTACCTACCCATCAAATAAAGGCTTGTCAGATTTGCTTTTTGGCTGCCCAAATTTCAAGTCAACCTGCCTGGGTTAGAGCAGTTGCACTACAGTTAGTGCAGTCAGCAGGATTCACAGCAGCTTGTTATGAAATCTTATGCACCTGCGGAAGGGCTTATCATAATGGCCAGCCACAAATGTGTAGAATTTGGTCCTCCCCAGGAATGGACAAAGGTTAACTGTATCCCTGTGGGGTTGGAAAAGATGTTAAACCAGCTACTGGGACCATAGGATGGGTGCTTCTTACAGCTCTGAGAGCAGACTGGTGCAGCTTTGTGAGAGACTACCAAAATGAGCGAGTTGCAAAATAAGAAAAAGGCCTTGGAAGCCAGAGTATGGTCACCGGAAGAGAATCTTCATACCTTGAAAGTACCGCTTGGCCACCCTGAAGTGCTGCTGGAGTCAGTAAAGGAGGAGAAAGGATACTAACACATGAAAGCCTGGCCAGTAGTGACACAGAAAATGGAAGAGCAGCCAATGGCTCCAGGCAGGCAGTCAGTAGGGCTGGCCCAGGTAATCAAGTTCACCATATTCTGCCTGTCAAGCAGAATTGATGGACTTGGGAAAGCAATTTAGACAGAGGCCGGAAGATCCCTGGCCACTTTATTGTTACGCCAGTTGTACTGTTAGTAGAGGTTGTTCTAATGCTTGTTTTGCAGAGGTTGCGAAACAGTTCTTGCCATAGAGATGTTTAGATGGGCCAAGACAGCCCAGGTGTTCTGGGAGTCATCATTGGCCAAGAGATCCCATGAGCTACATGTTATTAATCCTGCACAACTTTGTGAATTAGATGTGTAGTAACCTAAGATAGGTTTGGATGGGGACTATGGCAGAAATCTGAATGGCTAAGACAACCTATTGGGTTTTGGCTCAACTGTGAATGGTGTGGAAGTCCACTATATCCCAATACAGAGATAGCTTGCAGCTGTGTATGTAGCTCTGGTGGTCTTGGAGGCCATCATAGGTTCTGCTGAGGTCTTGGTGTGCACTATGTATCCTGTGGCAGGATGACTGTGGAATTGGGCAATCACTTCAAGGATGGGGATTCACCAGATGCAACCTAGCTAAGTGGTGTTTTGGAACAAAAGAGTGATCCTAACAGATCCTAAGGCCAGTGCAATGTGAAACTGTGGAAGTGCCAGACAGTGCTGGAAAATGTGAATTGACATAGCCATTGTTTTTCCAGGAAAGAGAGGCCTCAGTGGGGTACAATGCTTGGTATAACAACAGTTCAAGCAGAGGATCCTCAGCCCATTGTACCTCCATTGCTATACAGGCCTCTACTCGTACCTAGTGGGACGATTCTGGGATGGGGCAGAAGAGCCAATGGGCTGAGCTTTGTGACGTATGTATGGCAACATTGCATGAACCTGGACCCCTGGTTATCTGCACGGACAGCTGGGCTGCATTTAATGGGTTAACCTTGTGGATTACCAAATGGGAACTAGACAATTGAATAACAGGGCATCAGCCTCTATGGGGTCAAGCCATGTGGCAAGAAGACCTTTGGATCAAGGGGCATGAAAAAGATGCTATTGTAGTGCATGGTATTGATCATACTCCCTGACTAGTTCAGGGAATGATGAAGCAGATACTTTGGCAATTCTCACCAACCTGGTGGCTTAGTTGCCCCCAACCTATAGTATGAAGGTATGAAATCCAGGTGGAATGTAGTAAAACAGTGGGGGATGCTTGAATGTGGAGCACTTGGTGGATGCCTGCTGGACTTATGTGATTTTCACACAGAAGTGTCCTCACCCTGCCTCCTTGGAGCAGGTAATGCATGGATGGCCAGGTAATGCATGGATGACAAGATGGTAAGGTTGACTACCTTAGTAGTCCTGTACCTAAGTTGGAGAGAGCATGTTCAGCTTGATAGCAGTTGATATGGCCACTGGTCTGTTGTTTACCTGGTACAATGTGGCCAAGTGAATTAACACTTTACAGTTTAATGACAGTATTAATGGCTTCATATGCCTGGCCCATCACAATACATAATAATTAAGACACACATTTCACAGGTCAAGATGTAGTGACAGGCAATTCACTTATAGATTCAATGAAAGCGTACAGCTCATATCATGGCTACAGGCAATGATCTCCTTAAGCAAGAATTCAAAACTGCAGTGTTTGTGGGCAGTTGTATGAATTCTGAATGAGCATCTCCAATGAGGTGGACCGCCCCTGTGGTGGATTTACTACTGCATAGTGGCCCTAATAGAGGTCTAGGTGATAATAAAGGACATTGTGCTTAAGCCTGGGTTTGAGCAGCAAAGGAATGTTCTCTTTTCTGCCCCTATTAAATTGAACCAGGGGCAAACCATAGATTGCATATGGCCCTGTACAATAAAGACCACCTAATGGAGGAGGGTGTTAGACCCATGGGGGAGTGGGATCTCCTTGTGACACCCTGGGTGACCAGTGAATGCCCTCCCTGCAGGTGAAACACATACCTTAAAGGTCACTTTGGCCATTTTCCTTTAACTAATTATGAGTTTTCTGGTGCTGGTACACATAGAGCCTGTACTAACCTGTACCAGTGTGGTATCACCACCCAGGGAAGCTACCACAGGTGACAACTGTGCTTTCCCAAGATTTAAAGCTGGCATTCATTTTCCTGGATGGACAAGATTTGCTTTTGTTTGTATCAGTCTTTTCACTTTGTTTTTTGCCTGTAGGGGTGTGTGTGGCTCAATGTGCTGGTCGACGGGGCACACATATATGCCACTGGTACCAATAATCTGTGTGCTGGATATGCACTGAAATGCCCCTGAGTATTGTAAATGGCCTGCCATGGCAAATCGATCTAGCAGCAATTTCTAACTGGACTTGGTTGCAAACATGAAACATGGCTGACTTTCAATGAAATTGTATTGTAAGCCAGACACTCCGGACCTTAACCCTTAAAACTCAGCAAATTAACAGGGAACTCCCTGAAAGAATGATGAGCTACCCTGACTTCCCCATGGAGATGGGCCTTACTTATCCTGGGGGCGAGTAAAGCGTGTGTATTAGTTATTTGCTCTTGTGCTTTATATTGTGGTTGTGGATTATGGATGCAGTCCTCTACTTTCCTCACCAAGGGACCTTTGTGGAAAACGTGTCATGTAGGTTACATGGTGAGGAAACCTGAAGGGGTGGGATGTAATGAAATTGGAGCTGGTCAGGTTCTCTCACCTGGATGTCTGGAAAGCAATGACTAAAATGTTTTTTGTAAGTCATGAACAACAACACATGTATACCCATTTTTATTCTTCTTTAAAGATATTTTTATTTACATATCATAATTATACATAGTAATTAGGTTCAATCTGAGAAAATCATACATGCAAAGCACATGTATACTCTTTTTTATTTTTTAATTCAGAAATTTATTTGTTGAACAATCACACAAGCTTCTAACAAAATAATATTATATATATTTATATATAGATATATAGATATAGATTCTGAAAATTAGATTTACCCCCCAGAGCGCCCCCCAATAACCCACCCTTATCTCTCCCTGCCCCTTCCCAAAACATCTCTAAAAATGTATTAGGTTGTATCACATTACAACTTTTCTGAATTTAAATCATGAGACTTGACCTCCTTTCTCAATGGCCAGGGTCTACTTCCAGCCTCCACAGAGGAGTGAAGACATTCGACCCTTGGTTCTCTGGGTTATGCTGATTTTACTCAGTGTAATTTCATCCATAGCCATCCATTTACCTTCAAAGGCTGCAATATCATTGTTTCTAATTGCTATGTAAAATTCCCTGGTATATATGTACCACAGTTTTTGGATCCATTCATCCAGTGAGGGACATCTGGGTTGTTTTCATAATTTAGCTATTGTAAATTGAGCTGCTTTGAACATAGATATTGCTGTGTCACTATAATGTGCTGATTCTAAATCCCCTGGAAAAAATACCCAGGAAATGAATAGCAGGATCATATGGTGGGCTCATCCCTAGTTTTTTGAGGATTCTCCACACTGCTTTCCAGAAGGGCTGCACCAGTCTGCAGCTCTACCAACAGTGTGTTACTGTGCCTATCTCTCCACAACCCCTCCTGCAACTATTATTGCTTATTTTCTTCATTTTTGCCAATCTGACTGGCATGAGGTGATATCTTAATATAGTTTTCGTTTGCATTTCTCTGATTACTAATGATTTAGAGCACTTTCTCCTGTATTCATTGGCTTGATCAATGTCCTCTGTTGAGAAGTTTCTATTTAGCTCTTTGGCCCGTTTATTGATTAGGTTGTTTGTGTTTCTGTAGTTGAGATTTTTGAAGACGCATGTATACTCTTATGTAACCTGTGATATGTTTGTCATACTGCTGGCTTTTTACTCGTTTTCATATATAAACTGGGACTTTCCACTTTGTGAATTGCCCACCCATTGAATAAAAGCATGTCAGATCTCCCTATGGCCCTGCATATCTTTTTCCAGTGCCCAAATCTCAAGCCAACCTCCCTGGGACAGAGTGGTTGCACTACACCTAATAAACTGAGAATATAAGGGAATGCACCTGAGTCTGGCAGTGGCTGTTCTTGCCGCAGGAAGGGACAACACCCAGTGAATGAGAAACACAGTAGAAAAATTTGACACATAAACTCCCATGGAAGACAGTCTGTCCTTAGCTAATACAAAGAATAAACAGTGAACTGGTGTTTAAAATGTGCTCCATGTTTCTCAACTTGTAAGTGAAGAACTGAGGTAGAGATCCTATTGGAGGAGTTTATGCTGAATCCTGTTCCTATGGGAAACCAAAAGTACTTAGCAAATACCTGTACTCTGTCTCAACCCATGCTTACTTTACTTTAGCTGCATCTGAAAATTGCCAGCCCAAAACAGTTATAAAGAGATACAGGGGAGAGTGAAACTTGCTCTTTATTTGAACACACTTGGTGTGAATGATCAGCTGAAAAGAATCAGGGTAAATTGAACAAGTGAGCATGATCACATTGGGAACAGGAAAACGTAACTCACTTTCCTTTTGAACTCTGTGGCTTGAATGACCTGCTGAAAAGTCAAATAAGTGGGTATGATTACATTTAGTGATGGAGACTTGAAACTTTATATTTGGTGGGCAAGACTAATGGAAACCTGTCACTATGTCATAGAAGTAGAACTCTGAAATCTAGAAATCCAGATGCCCAGACAAGATTAATATCTACTCAGTCTTAGGGATTGCAATGATTTAATTGCTCTGGAGAACATGCACCAAGCAAACATTCAAAGTTCTATTTAGAATTTGAACCAAACTTCTGAAGTAGATATCTGCACCACTTCAAATAGGAAGAGCAGCAAAAGCCCAATAGAAGGAACTTCCGGTTCCATTGCTGCTTTGCCAGCAAGCGGAGAAGCTGAGGGTCATTTCACCCATAACATTTCCAAGATACTGTAGCAGGCAGGGTGGCAAAAATCACAAAAGGGGAGGATAGGTTTAATAACACCTAGCCCTTATTCTAAGGGACAGAGGAATCTGAAATAGGATTTAAATACTCAACTTCAGTCACCCCAGGGAAAAAAAAGTCAAGCATTTTTTTTTAAGAAAGAGAAAGAGTGAGTTAATGTTATGCTTTCATCTGATTTTTGTTTTGTCTCCTCTTAGTTGTGCATGTGGTGCTAGGGATCAAACCTGGATCCTCACACATGCAGGCAAGTGTGAGCCACCTCTCCAGCCTCAAATTTATACTTTCTATTATTAATATTTTTATTATTAATATTTTTAGTTGTTCTTATGGTTCTATTTGCTGATTGACTTATTTATGTACATAAACAAATACGTTGCTGGTGTTTTCCCCCATATTCAATCATTTAATTTCCTTTTATTAACCACTTACTATTTGGTTTTGTTTTTCTAAGAGGTACTCGTTGCTTGATTTTTTTTTCAGGTTTTGTGTGTGTGTGTGTGTGTGTGTGTGTGTGTGTGTGTGTTGGGAGATTGGTGTTCTCTGCTTGTGTGGTTGTTTGATTATTCTTAATCTCCTTATCTCTTCCTCTAATATAAAACTATCTTGTTTTCTCTATTCTACTTCACTTCCTTCGTCTTTAGGGTCTTCATGAACTACCTCTCTTCTACTTTCTCTCCTCTCATGTTTTGAATGATTAATCTACCTTTAGCCTTACTCAAATTTCTTTACCCCCTTTTAAAAATTTTATTGCGGAGTTGAGATTTGTATGCAGAAACAATATGTTATGCCCTTGATCCTAATCAGAATCATGACCACATCAACCTACCCCGGTCTCTTGAGTCTTCTATATTTCTCCCATCACACACATTATATATATGATCATGTATTTTCCAAAATTAAATGATTACATAAGTATTATTTGGCTTCATGGGGCAGTAAAGAGTTACATTGTTGAAAAGGGCAGAGGTCAGCACCCAGGTTGGCCGGCACCTCCGCTTAGCCATGGCAGTGTCGGGGGACCTGGGGAGGCGGTGGCAGGAGGGGGTGGCAGCTGTGGTTGGTGGGCTCCTGCATGACCGACCTGGCCAGAGGCTTACATGGTGTCAGAAGCTCGCTGCCAGAAGAAAAGATTGTGCAAAAGGCAACATATTCCTTGATTTTGGGCTGAAACCATTATTAGCATGACTCTGGTTGAAAGACTTCTCATCCCCCTATCACCAGGTCATTCCTTCAGTTTGAATAATTTCTGAGAATCTGTAACAACCACATAATTGTCAAGAACTTAATTAACTCAGAGCACAAAACCCAGGCATTTCAGGAGTTGACAAGTATTATTAAACTGTTTTGCAAGAGAAGAAGCTGGTTCAAGGAGGGAAAAGCTGTCACAGTAATACATCAGCAGAGGCTCAAGCCTCCTGCCTCAAACACTCAGGCTGTGACCATGAGGCCTGTTATGGCAGGGAAGAGCACAGGGCCACCTGGAAACACGTATCACTGTGTTCCATCCAACTCAAAAGTGTTGTGACATTTTTTAAGCTCTTAATTTGTATTCAATTCAAATATGTTTCTTACATGTGGTTTCTCTGTGTCTTGTCTGTGTGGGTTTTCTTTCCCTCTGTCAGAAATGTATACTATTTTAATTTTTAATGGTAGCAGCAATGTTTTTCTACCAGTACTGCTTAACCCCCCCCCCCCTTTTAGCACTCTTTGGAAGCTTGCTAGATATAATCAGACTAATGCTTATATCCAGGGGATGATGCTCTGTGCAGGTGCCTTCTTAAACATCAGCATAATTTTATGATTTCAATAAAGCAAAAGTTAAGAAAGTTTAATTCAAAGTAAATTAGGATTTAAAATTCAGAAATGGGGCTGGAGTGAGTGGTAGCTCAGCAGTTCTAGCACCTGCCTGGCAAGTGCAAGTACCCAGGTTCAAACCCCAGCACCATATGTACAACTAAGTGTCTGAGAAACAAGTCCTGATGAAAAAATAAATAAAAATTGATTCTCTCTGTCTTCCTCCTCTCTCTTTAAAAAAGAAATAAAAAAGTAAAATTCAAAAAAAAGTTACATTGTTGATTCCACCCCTAGATACCGCCCTATCATCCCTCCTTCTCCCCCCCTGTCTTCTTCTCCTTTCACATTATCTATGATTCCCCTAGATTGCATGTTGCTCAGACTTTGGTGAGTCTAGAACATGAGCTTAACCTTTCACCCAAGCCTGGGTTTTACTTTAGCCTCCACAAATGAGGGAAAACATTTGATCCTTGTTATCTCTGTGTTTGGCTAATTTCACTCAGCATAATTTCTTCCATTGCCATCTGTTTACCTTCAATCAATGTAATATTATTATTTCTAATAGCTGAGTAGAACTCCATTGTGTATGTATATACATATATATATACACACACCACATATGTATATAGAGAGGGCATATTTATATATAACATGTATTTATATATACTTGTAAAAACTATGTATATATATTATGTGTGTGTGTGTGTGTGTGTGTAACACAATTTTTTGATCCATCCATCCAGTGAATGGCATCTGGGTTGATTCCATAATTTAGCTATTTATTGTTTCTTTTAGTAATCAGATCATTGATAATTTTTTCTAGGTTTTCATCATACTTCCGGTCTGTGGACTTCTTGGTTGGGAATTGTGGGTTTGAGGTGAACCTTTCCTAGTTTGATTCCTTATTTTTTAAGAGCTTCTTCTGGATGTTTGAATCAAGGTTTCCTGTGATGAAGCAAGGCAGGTTTTCAGGTACTTCTCCATGCAGGACAAAGGATCAGGTCTGATACCACCCCTCTGATGACTACCTTCATCCAGAAAGCTGCTTCAGCCCAGAGATCATTTTGCAGCACCTTTTGGATCAAGGGTCCATGATGCAAATCTGTAGCATAATGGGGGTGTGGGCCAGCCTGCTGGATATTTGAAGTGCAGAGGTAGATGTACCTTGTTGTGTCCTGGAATCTCAGAGGTGTGGGGCAGGTCAGAATGGGCCTGACTGCATGATTCAATAGGACCTGATATCTTGGTAATGGGGATGGATCCAAATATATCTGGACCTGGAGGGTATGTGCTGTGGCTGGACAGCTCTGAGTGGGGGGTACTCAGGTTGTCCTGAGTGCCTGCTCCCTTGATACTGGTGTCTGGGGCCCACACAGTGGGTGGGGTGGCTCTGGATGGTTCCTCCTCAGGGGTTCCTGGGCATTTATGAGCCCTGGACCAGAGTTGGAGTCACTGATGGGTGGGTCAGGTGACTGTGGGTAGGGGGTCCTCCTTTGGGGTGTTTTGGGTACCTGCCAGCCTGAGACAGAAGTCCTTGGCCCATGGGGCTGGTGGGTGGGGCATCTCCTGTCTGGAGGCTCCTCCTTGGTGCTATCCTTGGAATTTGCTGGCCCAGACCAGAGTCCTGGGCTTTCAGGGAGTGTGTGTGTGCGGGGGGGAATGGTGGCTCTGGGCAGTAAGTTCCTCTTCTGGGCAGCCCTGGCAGACCTGGGTGTCTGCCACTGGAGACCATAGTCCTCAAACCCACAGGTCTTGTGGGTGGGTTGGCTCCAGGTGAGGGGTTCCTCCTTGGTGCTGACCTGGGTGACTGCTGACCAGGAAAAGCCTCTGCCAGCAGTATTGGTGGGCAGTGTAGCTCCAGGAGAGGGTGGAGTGAGGGAATCCTCTTTGGGGCTGACCTGGGTGCCTGCCTGTTAGTAGTACCACAATCCTCAGCCTGAGGGCCAATTTCATTACTCTTAATGAAGTATATTTTAAGCATCCTTTTATTTCATGTAACTTATCCCTTTGGAGAATGGAATAAGGTGGTTCAGAGGAAGCCACTTATCATGGCAACTCCCCAAGAGTGATTCAAAACAATTAGTCAGCACCAGTAAATTGAGTCTACTTTGCTGAAAGAACTGAAGAACTCTCATTTGAACAAGGCAATCTGAGTTCTGGGATAAGGGGCCTGGCTAACACTAGGGAACTGAGACAAATTATATTCAGACCAAATCTGGAAATCCCTGAGTCATCCCTTCCATGTCTAGAAAAGACTGGAAGATAGGCTAAAGCATTCCACTCACCTCCTTCCAGCACATGGTCTGAGACTCCTAGAGAGAGGGGTGTATCAGAGTTGGCCAGCCAAGAAGGAAGTGATAATATGCAGTGAAACTCTGCATATAGCCTACCTCAACAAGTTTAAGCATTTTGTGTCAGAGCTTGGAATAAACAAACTATACAATAACTGAAACTCCAGAAAGAAAGTGCCCTACTTCAACAACCTCAGCTAAAAAAAAAAAAAAAAAGCAAACAAAATGGTTCCAAAGAAATGGTGGAGAAGAAATAGTGAATCTATACTCCTTACAATACACAATCAAAACAGTGAAAGAACAGCTGAACAGAGATCCAACTATAGTTTTAAAGCAATTAAAAGCAATTTTACTTTCCCTATTATCTAATTTCTCAATGAACTCAAGTAAGTCATTCCAATTTACCACTGAAATTGGTGTACTACTGGAAAGCATTGTTAATAAGTTTTTTTAAAAATTAGATTTGTTTGTAGAAGGCACTTTTCTGAAATGACTGTATTTACTAAGGATTTGCACCTCTCAACATGGTGTTAGAGACTGGACATAGTAGCAAGTTCAAATTCAGAAGAAACATTGACAGCAATACATTTGCACAATCCAGAATATACAGTTAAGAGAAAATAGCTCACTAAAAAAGTCCCTTATATGCATATAAAAGAGATAATACCAGAAGATGGGTATAAATACTGCCAATGTAAAAAATGAAGGGAACAGACCACCCAACGATCTCATAACACAACTGATGTCATTGAGAGCACACTGGAAGAAATTCCAGAAAAAGAATTTAGAAAGTTGATGAAGTTAAAATCTTCAGTGGACTAAAAGACAGTCTAAGGAATAAACTAAGAGAGACTACAAAGGAAGGAAAATATTTCAGAGAGAAAGAGAGAGAGATTCTGAAAATGAACCAAACAGAGATCCTGGACATGAAAGATTCAATAAATCAAATTAAAAATTCAGTTGAAAACAACACCAATAGATTAGAACACATTGAATACAGATTCTCAGACCTCAAAGTATATGATCTTACAAAATAAAGTCAACAATGAAGAAAAGATTTTACATGACCATTACTAGAATATTCAAGAAATCTGGGATAACATTAAGAGACCTAATCTAAGAATCAATTATAGAAGAAAGCACCAAAGCAAAAACTGAGGGAAAGTACTTTTTTTTATAAATTGATGATTGAAGCCAGGGGAGCTTTATCACTATGTTACATCCCAGGACTTTTCAGGTTTTTTTATGACAGGGTTTCACAAGGGCTGCACTGAATTGTAGAGACTGGCCTTGAATTTTCAATACTCATGCCTCAGTCTCCTAAATTGATGGACTTACCGGCATGTACCAATATACCTGAATGTAATGTATAACCTTGTCAGCAAAATAATACTAGAAACATTTACAAATGACCTGTAGATACTCAGACGAAGTTTTTACAAAATCCTCTCCAAGACACACTATCAATAAAATGCCTAATATACAATACAAGGGTAAAATTATAAAATCTGCAAAAGAAAACAACTGGTTACATTTAAATGTAAGTCAGATAGCATTTTTACTGACTTTTTAGCACAGACTCCAAAAGAACTGCATCTCACTCCACTGAGAATGACAATCATCAAGAATATAAATAATAATAAATGTTGGTGAGGATGTGGGGGTAAAGGTACATTCATACATTTTTGACAGGACTGCAGATTTGTGCAAACACTTTGGAAAGCAGTATGGAGATTCCGCAAAAGGAATGAAACCACCATATGACCCACCTATCATATTCCTTGGTAGTTATCTAAAAGAACAAAACTCAGCATACTACAAGGCACATCAATATTTATAGTAGTGCAATTCATAATAGTCAAGTTAAAGAACCAGCCCAGGTTCCTATCAACAGATGAATGGATAAAGAAATAGAAATACACACACAAATGGAATTTTATTCAGCTATAAAGAATAATGAAATTACGTCATTTTCTGGTAAATGAATAGAACTGGGGAGCATCCTGCTGATTAAAATAAACCAGACTCAGAAAAGTCAAATGTCAAATGTTTTGTCTCATATGCAGAAGCTAGAGAAAATAAGGGGGACTGTACGAGGGGAATCCCATGAAAATAGGAGATAAGTGTAATAAAGGAAGGAAACTGTTGGGGAGGGAGGAGGGACAGGAAAAAGAAGGAGCTGCATAATGAAAATTGACTAAACTATGCTATACACATATGAATATACCTCAGTGAATTCATATTATATATATATATATATATATATACACACACACACACATACATAATTAAAAACAATAAATAGAAGGAAAGGGAAAGGCAGAAGGAGGAGGGAAGGAAAAGAGGAAGTACTGAGGACTGAAATGGAGCAAATTATATTTCTGAATGTATGACTATGCCAAAATTAACCTCTCTATTATGTATAACTATAATACACTAATAAAAATGTTTTTTGTAAAAAGAATCTGTTCTGTGGAAGTGTCTTTTTTTTTTTTTTTTTTGGTAAGCTTCATGGTAGTGGCCATGGGCAAGATAACTTAGAAATGACTGCTGGCTCCTCACATATGGGTTTTTCACTTAATGTCTTCCATGCTTCAGGCACACAAGTAGTCCACACCTATCTAGAATTATTTTCAGTCCTTAAGATTTATTTCAAAAAGCCATTCATTCTTTTTTTTTTTCCACCTTTATTAGAAGTATATTGCGATACAGGATACAGATGAGGGGGAAACATTGTCAAAACTGTAGCAATCAATGTGTATAAACTTTGATAACCAGGGGTAATGCTAACGCATAGATAAGCTACTGTGGGTTTCATCTATTGCCGTTTCCCCCATAAGAACTCATGTGTTAAATGGGTATCTAGT
>PVKS010031534.1:0-23352 GCA_004027875.1 Aplodontia rufa | reverse complement strand
TTGTTGTTCCAAATGAATTTGAGAATTGCTTTTTCTATGTCTTTAAAGAACGACATAGGTATCTTTATAGGGATAGCATTAAATCTATATAAAGCTTTTGGTAGAATGGCCATTTTTATTATATTAATTCTGCCTATCTAAGAGCAAGGGATATCTTTCCATCTTCTTAGGTCATCTTGGATTTCGTTCTTCAATGTTCGGTAATTTTCATTGAAGAGATCTTTGGTTTCCCTTGTTAGATTAATTCCCAAGTATTTTATTTTTTTCGAAGCTATTTTGAAAGGGACCGTATTCCTGAGTTCTTCTTCGGTCCTGTTATTATTGGTATATAGGAAAGCTATTGATTTATGCGTGTTGATCTTGTATCCTGCCACTTTGCTGAATAGTAGTGAAATTTTTAAGGCAAAGATCTTCAACTCTGAGGCCAGGATCTCTGAGCACTAGGGAAATTTATTTTTGTTATTGTTGTTTTGTTTAGTTTTATGACCACTGGTTTAGTGATGCTCATTCCTTTCCAAGCAGAAAGTCAACATTATTTGCCTTTCTTTCCAATGCACTTTTAGGATAATCATAAAAACAATTGTAATGATATAAAATACCTTTTCTCACCTTGAGTTACCAGTAACCGGAAAGAAAATTTTCATTTTCTTAGGAGAAATGAAAATTCTAAACTCTTATATTAGAAATATTAACTCTTCCTTCTTGAAATATACATGGAAGGCCTTGTAAACAATTGTTGGTTAGTAATATTTGTTGTATGTCTAGATGAAGAAATGTTTCTTACGTATTAACAGTGAACTCAAACCTGAGCACACACACATGGGAATGAGGTCTGGAGTTATATTAAGCCACCCATCCGGGTGCTCATGACCAAGGGCAAAACATACTGCATCTTCCCAGAAAGCGTACATTTTCTTAATGGTAGGCAATTTAAACTCCATTTTTTATATCAAAGCAAAATGGAAGTATTGTGTGAGAGTGTTGAAATCTCATATGAATCTTTAAGACAGAGGAAATAAACTTCAAAGGAATGAAATCCTTGTGGGAGACTTTCAGGCTCAATCCACAGCCACTGACACCTCCACTTCTTAGTCATCAGCTGGAATCTACACGTGGTGGGAAGTTTGCACGGACCTCCTCAAAGGGAGCCACCGCCATTCTTCCTGAAGCAGCGGATGGCTGGCAGGCACCCCTTGAAGGTCCCGAGTTTCTGCCTAGGCTACCTCACAACCCATATGGCTTATCAGAACAGCAATGACCTTCTTCATTCCGTGTGGTGTACGGAGTTTGTTTCTACCTTTCTGCCTTTACGTCACCATTGCTTCCACCATGACTTTCCAACGTCAAACTCTGAATCTCCAGCACAGGCAATTAAGTTCTAAATCTTCTCCCAGTCTCCTGGCCAGCCAGGGATAGCTAAGCCGCCTCCTGGAGGTGAAATTCTCCTTGAGCCCAGTTTTCATCTTATGTGTGTACTTTATCCAAGAAGACCTTGCTGGGCTCAGCCAGCTGAGGCCCGGAGAGCTCTGTCTGTAATGCTGAATTTATCTAATTCAGGGGGAAGTTATTATGACCTCACACAGCTGCAGAAGCAGTTATTGTGACCTCACCTGCAGAAGCAGGTCCACGTCCTCCAGCCCTGTCAGTTAACTATAAAGCTGATTATTTGGATTTTCAATTTTTTCCCAGATTCCCATGTCTTTTTACATGCTTATTTCTAAACTCCGAAGGAAAGGAGGTGCATTACTGATGGGCTCTTAAGACTCCACTGTCTCTCAATACAGTAAGAGGGAGTGTCGAAGAGGAACAATAGTATAATTAAGTCAGATCAGTGAGCGTCAAACAAATACCTACTGCACTTTTGCTTGGGAACTTGAGCAGCTGACTTCCTGCCTCATTGCAACAAGGATGTCCTCACTCCCATGAATTACAGTGCACCTGAGATTCCATGGACTCCCCAGCTGCAAGCCAGACCTGCTGGAGACCACCCCTGGAGAGCAAGTTTTCTCTCTTGGACTTGACTTCCTCACATGATTGACACTAGAGATGAGCACTTATGGAGAAGTCACACCCACATAGCAGGAGAGGGTGACAAAGGCTCAAGAGGCAACTGCTGCAAGATGGTGGAAATGTGGGCCAAGACGGAGACAGAGACAGAGGCATGTGAGATGTAAGGGTATCTCTAGTTCACAAGGATGACCTTGAACTAACTTGAAATCTTGGTCTTGTGTTCATCTCTCTTCTCCTTTTAGCAAAACAAATCTGCAAAGAGATAGTGGTTCCAAGGAGTTTAAATAAGCTTTTCAGAAGTTAACACCATGAGGGAAGGGTGAACAGGGGACAGAAAACTGTGCCTTACAGGGGAGTAGCTTGAGGGTGACTCTGCCTTCCACATGTGGTAAATCTTCAGATCCACAAGGAGGAGGCTCTTTACTTCAGAGGTACCATGACTCTTGGTGGTTGGAAGCAATTTCAAAGATCCTATGTTTGTGACATAGAGGAAAGTACACACTGTGCAGGTCACTCTGAACCGGTTCCCAGCGTGTCTCATCCAGGAGACAAAACACCCCCACACAACTCACATCATGCAGATTTATTGCTGACTTTCGGATAGAAGCCTGGAGATCACAGCAAGCTGGGCCAAGCTCAGGAATTTGTCCAAGTGGAATCTCTTCCACACACTCCCACTGTCACCACAGCTGAATGATCCCGTACAGCAGCACACCCTGGGTTTTATGCTCTAGGAAATATGGCCTTCTGGGTTAAGGTAGTGAAATCCCTTGTGTTTTTAGGGTGCTGAGATGGAGATGGGCTGTTCCAGTCTGTCTCTGTCTCACGATCTTGCATTTCTAACATGTTTACAGATGCAGGGAAAACTGGGTTAGGCCAAGGCCATGTTCGTACGTGAGAACCGGAGCACAGAGCCAAGCGCAAGCAGCTGCACTGGACAGCAGGTGAGGAGCATTTTACATCAGGTCAGGACGGTTTTCTGGATCTTATTGGAGAACATCTGTGTTGGCCCAGTTGAGTCACAGCGATTTCACATTGGGTCACCCTAAGAAGATGGATAAGGATGATGGGGAGATTACATCTCCTGGGGGCAAAACCAACTCTCCTGTGACTTTCAGTCTCTGCCCACAACATTGAGAAAATGACATCAAATGTAGAGATAAGTCTTTGCATTAAAATGAATAAAATTTCTACTCCTCATATCTTTTAACAGAGTTGAAATTCCTGAACATTTTGATGACAGTATATTTACATGATTTAATATTTGGTTAAGTCTGAATACAAAGAAAAGTTTGGCAAATGAATGCAAAAGTATAAATATCTCCTCACTAGAAAACACTCAAGAAAGAAAGATTGATCTATTCCTTGGGACATTATGTTTCCTTCAGAGGGATCTTTTATAAAGTCAAATTATCTTTCCTATTGGGTTGCCAATGATGACACAGAACACTGCAGGCCTTAAATCTAAGCAGTTAGAACAGAAATCTGAAATGTTTAGTGCTCCAAATTATGAACATTCAAACTTTCAGAATAGTATGTCTTGGTCTTTATGTACACAATCCCCTCCATACCCCATTCTTTTTTGTTTTGCATAGGAATTTTTATGGCTCTCATTCTATTTCCTCCATTTTCATCTTTATTCTTTCCTTTTAATTACCATATAGTAAAATTGCCTTTCGTTGCACATTTTTATAAAACTACACAGGGAGATATATTTAACCGATACCAGGCCTCAGTGGTTCTATCACCTGAAAACCCTTCCTTAAGTTGCTCTCATCACATCTTCCTTCTCTGTGGGTGAATGACATACCCTGACCTGTCTTCCTCCCTTCTTCTCTAGATTAAAATGCAACACAAGCTACTCCCCAAAATTCTGTTGGAATTGTGGGAGGAAAGGGAATAAGCTACAAACTCCAGTAACCACAACATTTTCAAAGAATTATGTATTTTGTCAATCTCCTAACAGCTTTTCTCAAGGGCTGTCCTCATCCGAATCATGGCACCCAGAACGTGGTACCAGAGATTCTATCAATTCTCCCAAGGATACCAAGCAGAGTGCCATTCTACATGTGTAGGAAAGAAGTTAATTAACTCTATCCATACAATGGATAGTTTAAGATGACACAACTTCTTCTGCAGAATCAGTCACAAGAGCCTACTAGACTAATTATTATTATTATTATTTTTTTAAAGATTGAGGTAGTATGTGTGAATCTAATCTGAGGGGAACCTTCGACTTCCATGAGAAGTCCAATTAACTTGGAGCTTAAGTAAAGTGAAACATGGAACCATGGGGAACCCACAGGGGGGGAACTATGGTGTGGCACCAGCATTGGCTTGTTCTGTCATTACAGTGTTGTTCTTGATTGGTTGATGATGAACCTCTCCTAATTTTAAGACCATGTCTATTGAATAAAAAAATAAAATAAAAGGTAAAAAAAAAAAAGATTGAGGTACAGTGAGAGAGAGGAGAGAGACAGAGAAACTTTTTTTTGTATTTAGTTTTCCATATGGCCTTCATTGCTCCCACACTTTGTTGTGCACGTGGTGCTAGGGTTCAAACCTACATTATTTGCGCTTGCCAGGCAAGTGCTATAACTGCTGATCCACCCCTTCAGCCCTAGATTAATTGTGAAAAAGAAATTTATCCCCAAAAGAACGTACTGTGCAGGAAAATATTCATGTACAAGAGGTCCATTAATGAATTCCAATGAAAGAATCACATGACAAACAAAAGAGGATGATGCTAATATAATTGGATGCAAAAGGAAGATAAAATACTTTGTAGTCATTGGGTAGTTAAAGTCTTGAAATATTGCATGAGATAAGAAAGGCTTCATGATTTAGCTAGTGTGAAGTAAGGACACGCACAGTGCAAAACAGAGACATTGCTTGTGCATTTCAAATCCGCGACTAGAGTTGTTTTATGGAGGACTTATAAGCGAGCGAGCATTATTTCGTTTTTAACCATCGTTTATTTTGCCTGTGGGCGGCTGCACCAGCTCTTGTTCTGAGAGTTTCAGTCTATCCTTCTGGGAACATTGACCTACAGATTTCAGACTTATCTAGCCAGCTCCACAATCAAGTAAGTCAATCCCTTGCAATAAATCTCTTAATATATATCTCCTACCATTTCTGATTCTCTCGCTGCATCCCGACAGATGTAAAAGGCCCAGAAGTGTGCTAAGCCTCTAACAAGCAATCACTCAGGTGTTACATACTATTCTTTGTCACGTTCTGAGTTCTCCCAGACACTGACCCTGAGACAAGTAGTTCATATCAGCAGGCGATCCCAGGCAATACAGGTAGAGGAACGGGAAATAAGATAGACACCAAATAACTGATGTGTGTCTAGCAATTGTCTCTGTGGACAGTTGAATAATGCAGTTGGAGAGCTCAGATACAGAGTAGACTGCTGCAGGTACCAGAATCTAGGGGTGAGGACTGATGATGTTTACAGCTCACTTTCGAGTTGGAGTAAAGGGGTTCCAGAGGTACTGACATCTCTGCACCCAGAGCTTGCTCTGTCCTTGAGCACCTGGTGCCCCTTTCTGGGAAAGATATCCACTGGAGTTACAGTGATTGTTTTTATAAGTCTTCATTAAAAGTGAAATCAGAGGAAACCAGGTCCTTTTTACAGATGAGAAAACAGACTAGGTCAAGTGGGTAGTAGTAAGACTCAACACACATGTGTATGCCTCCAAAACCCTCTTAAATATTTTACTACAAAAATAACTAATAATAATTGTACCAGTAACAATATCACTGCCAATGATAGCTTTCCTGCTGACAGTGGGTTAGGTGGGTGTTTATTCCCTCTCTTGGCTCAGACTGCTCTGGGGGCGCTGGCAGTGCCTGTTTCCCACGCGGAATTAACTCAGGTTCTTATATTCTCCAGGCTGCATCTCCTCTCCTGCCTTCCTGATAAGCGCTGCAGGGTGTGTTGAGCAATCAGTGGAGGTGGGGGAGTCTGCTCCTGGATGCGTGTGTGTCCCTGGATGCACACAAGGACCTGCAAAGACGGTTGCTTGAATTTATTTCCCCTCTGTCTTTAACCTGATCAGGAAGTTCATTTTGCTATTATTTTCTCTTCACACAGCTCATCTACATCATCTTGATAAAGCTTAAAGCAAATCTTTCCTCACTGCATGAAATACAGGTAGCACATGATTGTTATGCAGGCCGGACAGGAAGGGGAATTTGAGGAGCCCGGAAATCACAGTTATAAACTATTTGGTGCACCTTGCATGTTAGACTCTGCACCTTAAGTATTTGCCTTACTCAGTGAGCTTTATTATCTCTCTTACACAGCTCAGGAAATGGGATCAGAGAGACTGCATACCTGGAGGAGAGAGGCGCAGCTGGAGCTGATGACCATGGCATTGATGGGCATGGCAGGTGGAGAATGCACGGTTATGAGCTAGGGGCTGTGGAAGAAAGCGCAGCCCAGGGAGGAGCCCGGCAAGAAGGCAGGCGCTGAGTCTGTGTGTCGGGGAGGCCTGAGACTGGTGTCTTGAGTTCTCAGCTTGTTTCTGAGGGCCTGCACAGGGGACTGACAGCCTGAGCGTTTGTATGCCTTGTGTCACGGCTTCTGATGCCTGGCTCTACCGCACTTCTCCTATTCACGTTCGACACAAGCGCAGTTCCTCTGGTACTGTTGTCTCCGTTCCACTGACAAGACTCTAATTCACACTTCTGGTCCCTTCAGCCACTAGCTACACAGACCTGGCTTTCCCTGCGCTGTCCTTGAGCAGCGAAGCTGAGACCAGAACATGTGGTTCTGGGGCAGAGAAAGATGAAGACTTCCAGATTTTCCCTCCGCTGAAACCATAAGGGTGACTCTTCTGATATCCAATTCAAAATGCACTGTTATTGTTTAAATTTCTGAAATAGAATAACTTTTTAAAGTAAACTTCCCAGCTACACAGTTCTAGGGAAGTTTACAGACTGAATTTCTCTCTCTCCCACCGTGTGTATTTTGCTTGTGCCTTTAGCCCGTGCTTAGTTTTCAACTGATAGAAAAATCTTACCAGATTGTAGGTTTCCCTAACCTCCCCAGAAGGTTTGAATGAAGTAGCTGTGGACACCCTGGGGAATCAGTGAAGAACAGTGGACAGAAATCATATGGAGCAGAATAGAGTGAGAATGGGATAAGGAAGGTCAGCCAGAGCCACTCGATTGCACACCTCCCGGACTCTGCACCCACACCAGGAATCCTGCTCAACACTACAGATGGCCTTATCAACAGCCGGTCCGTCTGTGCACACAGTGTCCCCTCCCTGCTTTCACCAATCTCCCTTCTCTGTTCCACGTGAAGACATCGTCCATCCCAATCACTCCCACCAGCTTCCAAATGGTCTATTTATTTCATTTTAAAAACCAGTAGCCTCTGACCAAATTCTTTCCTGTAGCTAGCACCACTCTCCCCTTGGCATCAGCCCTTGGAAAACAGTGATCTTGACCTCCCGTGTCTGATCTCCCCTCCCTGTCTCTCTTACACACCCTTAGTCCATTGCTTCAGTCTGCTTCCAACCTCAGTGCTCAGTCTGATCCGATGGCTGCGAGATCTCAGCAGGCACCCATTTAATCAGTCCGCAACACTGGACACGGTGCTTCCTTTTCCTGGAAGTCCTCTCTCCACCTCACTCCAGACCCATTCCTCTCCTCCACCTCCAGGGTTCTCTCTTGGTGCCCTATGCTGATGTCTCCCTCTGACTTCTCTTCCCTCAGAGTCTGGGGCCGCCAGCTGGGACTTTGTTCTCTTCCTCCACACACTTTGGTATTGCTCTCTTCCCGTCCAATGGCTTTCTTTTCTCTTCTGCTTCTTATTGTTTACATTAAAGGTGGATAATATGGTCAGAGTCTATGGTGTATTTACATAGTTCAGTCAACCAAATTAACCCATCATCACCTTACAAAATTACAAACTCTGTATGTGTGTAGGTGTTAAGCTCTGTGTGTGTGCGTGTGTGTGTGGTGAAAGCATGTACAATCTATTCTCTTAGCAAACTACCAGGACACAATACACTATTTTTAAATATGGTCTTCATTTTGCACATTGGATACTCTAGACCTATTTTTCTTGCATAGCTAAATCTCTGTATCCTTTGATCTGTATCACATTGCCCAGACCTCCCACCTCCCCTACCCTGGTAACCACCATTCCTCTCTTTATTTCTATAGACTTGGATTTTTAAATTTATGTTCCTCATATAAGTGAGATCAGGAAGCATGTTTTTCTGTGTCTGATTTCACTTAGCATATGTCTTTCAGGTTACTCCACTTTGTGGCAAATGGAAGGATTTTTCATTTTGAAGGCTGAATAATATTCCATTGTATATGTATGTAACATATTATGTTTTCTTTATCTGTTTATCTGTTGATGGATGCATATAGCTACGCTTCCATATGTTGGGTATCGTGAACAATGCTCCAGTGAATATGGAACTGCAGACATATCTCTGGCGAGGTGCTGATTTCATTTCCTTTAGGTGTATATCTAGAAGGGATTGCGGGGCCACATGGTAATTCTGTTTCTTATGTTTAGATACTGCACACATGCTTATGATGATGAAATACTTAAGCACAGCATGGGAATCTGGACTCATACCTCCAACTATCAATGCAAGTGTGGGTGTCAACTCGAATGTAGCATATCACCTGTCCCTGGACCTCTCCCCTGATGCTTCAGTCTCCCTCCTCATCTCACTTGCCCTTTCCACCCTTCTGATGCTCAGCCTAGTAGCTGTCAGTCAGATTTTTTATTTCATAAACCACATTCAAGCTGCTAGGAAGTCCTCTTGGTTCTATCACCAAAATGTACAGCTAGATCCTCATTTCCTGTACTGCTCCACCCATCAGAGCCACCATCCTCATCCCTCCTCGCTGAGCGGCTACAATTGTGTCCTCACTGGTCTCTGGGATTGTTCCTGCCCCCTTATAGATTGTCCTCAACAGCACACAGCACTCAGAGCTTCAAACCCTCCACTGACCTTTTCTTGCACAGTGTGAAAGTCGATGCCCTGGACGTGTCTAAGACCCCACATGGTGTGGATTTCCTGTTACCTTTCTATCTCATCTTTCTACCTTCTTGACAATTACTCTGCCCCAGCTCCCCTGGCTTTGCTGATCCTCAAATTCATCAGACAGGCGTGTGCTCTGGATGTCGGCTGGATTTTCCCCCTGCTTGGATTGCTCTTCCCCCTAGGAATCCTCTAGACTAAGTTCTCCTCCCTTCCAAGTCTTTACTCAAATGTGCATTTCCTGAAGATGCCCCTGATTCTCCTGTTGAGATTGGCATGTCTAGCTTATCACCCCAACTTTTCCCCTCCTCTCTCAGAACTCCTGTGACTGCCAAAGTAACTCCCTAAGGAGTTAGTGTTATCCGGGATCCTCAGGGAAGTGACTGCTTACAGAATCATTCTGCAAGAGAGTTTGCAGTCTTTTAACCCACTTGGGGCATAGGATGACAAATGCCAACACATTTAGCTCATTCAACAGTAATGTCATGACTGGGGAGAGCTGCGTACCTGTGAAGGGCTGTCAGATGCCCCTCCTGGTGAGTCGTTCACCACCCACGCACATTCACACCTCTTCACTCTCTCTTCAATAGTTTACATTTGAAATAAAACGTTAAGCCCTCACCAGCTGAGCAGACGCATGTGGAAGGTGGTGGGGCTGCCCCAGCATGGGATATGCAGGCTGTATGTCTCATGCTCTTTTCCCCCGAAATCCATCCTGGTACACGTGTATGACAGTCTTCCACAACTGAACTGCTTCTAGGTGACATACTAAATAGAAGGCTATGCACACTCATTGTCTATATTTCTTTTAATTTTCTTATGCACCTAGGAAATAATATATCTTTTGAGATTTCACAGCCAAAATATAGTGTATACCAACGTGTGGTGAACGTGCGCGTACAGGTGTCCGTCCCCACATCGAATGGATTTTCTAATGATTATATAGTTCTTTCAAATACATTGACCATCTTTGTGGGCTGTTAGGGTCTTGTAAAGCCATATTTATTTTAAAACATATGTATTTTAAAACATATGCAGAGGTGGTTCAGTGGTTACAGTGCTCACCTGGCTTGAGCTAGGATCCAAGTTCGAACATCAGTACCACATACACTGTGCAGTGTCAGAGCAATGAAAGCCACACGAAAAATTACGTGAAATTGTCTCTTTTTCTTTCTCTCTCTCTCTTTAAAAGAATAAATAAAATAAAATACATTATTTATTTATTTTAGAGAGAGAGAGGGAGAGAGTGAGAAAGAGAATCAATTTTATTTTTTCATCTGGCCTTTGTTTCTCCAACACTGAGTTGTGTATATGGTGCTGGGGTTAGAACCCAAGTCCTTGCACATGCCAGGCAAGTGCCCCGACTGCTGATCCACCTCTCCAGCCCCAAAGCCATATTCTTTAACCTCTTTTATATTACAGAGATGAGAAAACCTGAAACCTAGAGCAGTTGAACGACATGTACAAGGTCACGCAGTGAGTGAGAGCAACACTGATGGGAAGCCCCTGGGGTCTCTACCCATGGGGCCTTTCGAAAGAAGGCTGGTGGCCCATCCTGTGATAGTCTCTTGGAAACAGTGACGATATTGAGAGGGTGACCTGGGGTCAGAAACGGGCTTGTATGTGGATATGGCAGAATTACATAGGCGTGAGCACAGCCTCTCATGCTCAGCCACCATTACCTGCATTCTGTTAGGTGGGCACCTCCTGTCTCACTAACATTCTTTCCAACACTCTCATTATGAAAAGTTAACTGTTGTTCTGAGATTGCATATTTACACGCCTTAGCTCTGTTGGATGTTGTTCCTGATTAAAGGGCCCATTGCTGCCAATTCTCAGGGAAGGCGCCTGCTGCTGAAGGCTTGATAATCATTTTTTATGCATCAAGTAAGGCACAAGGAGCTTCAAACCATAATCATTCCTACAAACATAGACAAGCCATAAATTGTGACTGATACAAATTAAACTATGTTCCTCAGTAATTATATTTTAGAGATTGTGTACCACATAGCCAAACACAATTTTAAAATCAGAAAACTATAATTGCACATTTAGCGCCTAGCACTGTTTGTATGGTTTGCTTTGCATGAGTGGTTTCAAGGAAATTGATTTCCTAGGCACATCACGAGCAGGTTCGTTGGGCTATTGGCAAGTCTCTCACTATATCATTATTATTTTCACTGTGTCAATCATATTCTTCTGGTGCATGAAGTCAGGTATCAAGCCACCATGGTAAGGAGTAACCGAGTCCTCTGGATCCAATCTCTTGCTTTCTCTGTCTGCGTTGTCATTGGCATTGTCAGGACCTTGGGTAGCTCATCTCTCAGCAATTGGCACTGTCTCCAGTTAGTGCCAGGTCCGGATCCCCATGTCTCATAGCTACCCTGTACAGTGGGATTGTATCAAACTCTGTTGATCACAGCTTTGATAATAGAAAGCTTTCATCAGAGCGCTAAAGACACACACTGTACAAACACAAAACTGAACGAACAGTTTGAGCTTCCCTCCCAGATGCTGGGTAGATTGTCCTAACATTTGGCAAGAGTGGGATATGGGTGTCAGGTCTTACGATGGCACTGAACTGTGGGTTCTGGTCTGGGTTTAACCACAGTCAGATCCCCAGACAAGGATTTGTGTGCCAATGATAGACTTGGAAAAATGGCTCCTGAATCAGAAGTGAGGAGATAGAGAAAATCTGAGAGGGAAGAGAGAAAAGTCATGTGGAGGTCTTTGATAAGCAGGGGACAGCTGGGGACAATGGGGCTCAGTCTTGCTGGTTCTCACTGGGAACATGGACCCTGGAACCTGAAGGTCAAGTGGATAAGGACACTTGTAGATTCTCACCTTCCAAGGGCAAAAATTCCCCTGGGAAAATTGCCACCTCTTCCCCAGCCTCCCCGATCCCTCCTTCCTAGCTGCTTCCTGTGTGCTTTAGGCAAAGTCACCTTGGCTCCAGAGTAAGTTTTCAGAGCAAAAGCCATGGAAATGGAAGACCCGGAGGTGGAGCTGTGCTCAGCAGCTGCAGGTGAGCTAAGGTAGATTATCGGTTGGACATAAGATGTCCCCCAAAGGCTCATGTGGCAATACAGGAGTGTCCACTTCTGAAATGATCAGATGAAGAGAGCTCTAACCTAATCCCTGGATGGATAGGTTAATTACTTGAGTGGATTTCTAAGTGCTAAACGTAGTCAGATGGGGCATAGCTGGAGGAAGGTCACCGGGGACATGCTCTTGGGGATCACACTTTGCTCCTTGCTCTCTCTGTGCTTCTTGGCTGCCATGAGCAGAGCATCTTCCTCTGACTTCAACTTCTGCTTTGCCTCACCTTGGGCTCAGATCAGTGGTGTCGTCCAACCACGCACTGAACCTCTGAAACCATGAGCCATCGTCAGGATGTTGCTCAGAGTGACAAAGTGTTGATTGGCACATTGGCCGAGGGAGGCCAGTTGCTCCATGGAGGCTGCCGCGTCTGCCGGTGACACAGTGTGGCCACCTTGGCCTCGCTCGTCTTCAGCTGTGCATTTCAGAAGTTGGAGGAAAGCCGATCAAATCCTTCTCCCTGCTCAACCCCATCTGCACAATGCTGCGCTTGACTAGTCCTCTTTTTAAAACCCTGGGAGCTGTCCAGCTGCCGCCCAGGGCCTTCTCCCTGTCTGCCCTGCCTCTGCCTTGCCTCTGTCCTGCCTTTAGAGCAGCCACGCTCCTCCCTGGGCCTGAGGCCCCGGCCCTACAGAGTGCCTCCCTGCCTTAGTGCCAGGACTGTCAGGTGTGCGCTGCCCTCAGCTCCCTGTGGTCCTGCTTTCTCTTCCACTGCTGGCTTTGGTCATCTTTTATGCTTCAGCTCATGTAATATTTTTTTTTCCAGAAACCTTCCCTGACTACTAAGGTACAGATTAGGACTTTACCTCGGGCCTTGTCATGATTTCCCTGATCACGTAGCTCTGTTTGAATTGCTCTTGTTTCCCCTCAAATAAACCAAGTTTGCATCATGACAGCCCTGGCCTGGTCTCTTGACCACAAGTATGACTTTGGCACATAGCACAGCTTCTGCCCTGTCCAAGCCCAGAAAATATTGAACAAATAAATACATTTTCAACCTCTAGTCCTACGCCTGGCTACATGTACAGTGTTTAAGGAAAACAATGTAGGAAACATAGCAGTCCCACATCCCTGATGAAGGTGGGCAGGCAGGGGTTCCAGTAGGGGGCTAGTGATGTGGGCAGGTGTGATGTATGTGCAGGTCAGAGGCAGCACCTGGGACACGTCCCACACATGTGTTAGATGAGAAATGAAGTGTGCTTATGGGGACACAGAGAGCCTCTGCTGTAGAGGGACTGGAACGTATTCCTGGGGCCCTGATATCTGGGCAGAGACATTGGGGCTGTTCCATAGAAGATGAATCAGCAGATAAGATGGCTCCTTGTCTTCAGGACAAGGTTCAAACCTGTGAGCAAGCTGCGCTGGCTCTGCAGTGAGCTGTCGCCTGCACTCCTTGTGCACGGCTTCACTGTCAGAATCTTCTCCTTGCTCGTTGACAGCTGGACACATGCCCATGCCCACGCCCACTCTGAACAAGTTGGTGACTCACATGTGGCTGTGTTCCCTCTCTTGTCCTTCCATACCTTTTCCCAGGCTGTTCTCCTGCCTTACCCTTCTGCTTCCTGTGTACCCCAGTATCTCCCCGAGAATAGCCAGCCCTTTGGGCTTCAGGCCGCCTGCATCCTTAATCAGACCTCCTGCTCCTTCTGCATGGCAGTGCAGTTCCCTTCCCAAAACAGGTGTCAACACAGATAATCGCTTAGTGTTAAAATTCCCCACTGCCCTGCGTGATGCCAAGGCTGGTCCTGTTCCTGTCTCTCCTAAGGGTGCCTAATCCAGAGAGTAGCCGGGGTGCCCGTCGCATGGAAGCTGCTCACAAGACACTCATGAATGAAAGATGGAGAGAGCTCATAGATAAGCAAAAGAGCTTGGAGCAAGGGCACGAGACAAGGGAGCAGAAACGTCAGGAAAAGGATCTGCTGAGAACCTGCACAGAGTCCTGCTGGTGGGAGACAATGGCGAGGTCAGCCTGGTCTGAGGGGGGGTATGGGTCAATGCAAGGTGCGTGAGAGTGGTTTTGGCAGACAAATAGGTTCAAGACAGAGAAAATGTTAAAAGTTGGCAAAAAATAAAAATAAAATAAAAGTCCTTGTTACACTTTGGAAAGTCTTTGCTCCTGCAGTGCAAGTCTCAGAGCTGTGCACACAGCTCACTGAATCTAAGCACGTGTAACACCCTGGGCTTACAACTGGAGAGGTATGAGGGACTTCAGGACCCCTGGATCAGCTGTCAGAGGACAGCTCGGGCTGCAGGGCTGCGAGCAGAGCTGGCCTAATCTGTGGAACAGATGAGCTTTTAAAAGATTCAAGTTTGGTTCAAAATTCACAACTCGTGAGTTCCAAATGGTTCTAAATTTGGCTGAATGCATTTTTCCCTCGCGTGTGCCACCGAGCAAGACACAGTGACTTCATCGAGTTAGAAAAACAAAGGGCTATAATTGCCTCTGTGCAGAAATAAACTTGATGAGGACAAAAGGAGTGCATTGCAAATACTATAGCAGCAGACCTTTAATTTTGTGTATTTTCCACTCAAACAGCTTTCTCTGGCATCAACAGCAAAACCATTCACTGGAAGAACACTGCCAGTTACCGGCTTGCTTATAAGCAAAGTGGCACTAAGTGAGTTATCTTTCAGCTTTGTTGAACAAGCAAATTATATAGTAAATTAAATCACATTTTACTGTGCAGTTGGTGTGGTGCAAATTAAGGGGTGCACTTTGATTCAACCTTGCCATCTCCTGCATATTTCATAGCCTGGGTGTTCCAGTGTCAATCTGGGATAATTTAGCAGAGGACTTGTGTCAATTCTGTTTTCTTTGCTGTGTTTACAAGTTCATTGCAACCATCCCACCAGGGAGACTGATGGCTGGACACCAGAATGGCACGCTTTATTTAGACAGAAGCTTTAGCTTCTGGTTAATTATTTAAGTGTATGATGCTTTCTTCCATTTTTTTTCAGTGTTCTCCAAAAACCTAAATAATGTATCCACAAATATAGATGTGATGCTGCTCAGTCTAAGGAAGACAAAGAGAGTGAATTCCTGGAGGTGAGTAAGTGAACTCCAGGGGAGGATGCTAACTCGATTGCTTCTGGGGTGTGGTAAGATGTAAATGGACTAGTCTGGAGTTCGCCAGACTTGGATGGGAGCCTGGACTGAGCGTGTTAATTGATTTAAAATTTAGATGCTGAAAGTGGGTTAAAAACATTGCATGAAATTATTTATGTATCAAACTTAGGGCCAAGTAGGTACTCAGTAAATTTCGTTTCTACTCTTATCAGGATCTCATTTTGATGATTGCTTGAAGTATTGTAAACACCCATGCTAGGTATTCATCCTCTTTTTTAGAAAAAGAAATCTGTGTCTCAGAGTGTCAGGTGCATGTCAATTGAGGTGATGATAACAGACAGGAACAAACGAAAAGAAAGGGTCCATATGATTCCAGGCTCATCAGAGGCAGGCCGATGGAACTCAGGAAAGGGCCATCTCGGTCAGCCCACATTTGGCATTTCTGACAAATGGGTCAATGGAGATGGCAGTGTTAACTTATTTGAATGGATGTGTGGCGATGTTGCTCTGGGAAAGTGGCAGGCCATGAAGTTCTGTCACTGAGATGGCAGCACATCAACAAAGCCTTAAGATCTCCCCTAGGTGCAGCAGCAACTCTGGTTACTGATTATTCCAAGTCTGCCCTCTGGTATGGAGAAAAGTCAAATTCTGCCCTCGCCACACATGCGGAGGTACATACGCTGCTTCCCTAGAGTTCAATGTGTGCTTCTTCAATATTTTGTAAAGATATTCTCTGATATTCCAGGGTTTGATTTTTAGCAATTGCTGAAGAGACTATTCTTTATTTTATGTTCTGTTATTATGTTTTATGTTACTTTAATTTCTCTTAATGTGAAAGCAACTTTCTGGCCCATGAAGGGAAGGTGTTGATCTAGGTTTTCTGATGACCCAATTTGACTCAGGAGGTAAACTTAGGAGATTCCGTGATAAGGAAAACCCTTTGGTAAGTGGTAGATCCTGTTGCTGCGTCATGCCTGTCTACATTGTTTTTCACTGAACTGAATCCCCACAGATGCTGGCTTAAGCACGTAGACATGGAATTGCCCATGCCCAACCATTCCTTTGAGACACAGCTACTGTGATTTAACTGGATGGGGTTTGTCATGGTGGGGTTCCAGCAGAGTCTTCAGATCTCGCATGGCCTTACCAAGAATGCATCTAGTAAAAGTTTACTCCAGATATCTCAATTCCACCCACCCTCCTACATTTCTACCATCTTATCATTAGACCAACCATTAGTCCACGGTCACCTCTGTGCATTTTCACCTTCAGTTCAACACAGTCAGACCAAACTCTCAAGCTGAGGATCTAGTAGTTCATCATGCCCTGTGGAAAATCTTGTATTGTCTTCTCCATAGTATGGGCAGGTTCCAAAGCTCCCTGAAGTGGTGAGCATGATCCTTCTTACTCCGACAGCCACTCCCTCTGGTGCCACCTTTCCATTCCCTATAACCATCATCCTCTTGTGCTTTCACATTTGTCTGGATGAACTTTGGACGCAGATCTACTTCCCCACATTTGGTTCACAAAGGTAAGCTCCTATCTGATGCCATGCCCGTTTCATGTCCAGCATGGGCCCCTCCACGTGGGCGATGTTCAGGAGGGTCTGCGGAAGGAAGAGCAGGAGAGAGGGTGGACGGGGAGAGGAGTGCTGCTCTTGGGAGAACTCAGGTGCACGATTCAGGCTTGCTTTCCCACCTATTTTCTTTGCAATTTTTTTTTAAAGAGAGAGAGACAGTGAGAGAGAGAGAGAGAGAAAGACCGAATCAACTTTATTTAGTTTTTCATGTGGCTTTCGTTGCTCAGAAACTTTGTTGTGTACACGGTGCTGGGGTTTGAACCCACGTACTCGCGCATGCCAGGTAAGCGCTGGGACCGCTGAGCCACTGCTCCAGTCCCTTGGCAATCATTTTTTGATTTTGCTTTTGATCTTTGGGAAGGTTTAAGCAGCATCGTAGGAGGAGCCTGCCATAATATCTGAAGTTATGGAATTTTCTGGGAGAAGCAGGGATTCCTTTGAACCGAACTCATCACAAGATGCTATCTCGCAATCAGGTATCTCTGTGGTTGACTCTGCCTACATCCTCCTGTAAGGATTCCTGCATTAATCCTACCTCCACACAGTTGGGTTTCTATGGGTAAATTAAAAGGAACTCAGGGTCCTGTTAAGTCAATAAACCTCTCTGTGACTATTTTGCTGAATGAAGAATGGCCTGGCCTTCGTAACAGGAAGTTTGTTCCACAAGGACGTTCTGTTTTGTTCTCTGAAGCAAGCATTACGAAGACTTAAAAGGTTAAGTTTGCCTAGTTGAGGTTTGAGGCTTTCTTCTGTTTTGCCTTGCTCGGTAAATATTAGAAGCTGTGGATTTCACCTTGCAGTCCTGCATTTCTAATGAGCACAAGCTTGGCCATGTTGGGTGGCATTAACAATGACACAGGAGGAACTTCTGCAGTGGGAAACTCAGGCTCTGAAAACTGTGGTTGACTCCTAACAACAGCAAAGATGATAAAGTGAGAGTCAGTACCCAGGTGTGTAAACTGAGAAAACTGACACCAGCCAGGAAGAGACTCCTGAGAGGAGTCTGAAGGTCACGGATGCAATGGCGTGCAACCCAAGACTCATGATCCTCCGGCTCGTCACCGTGTTCACTGCATTGTGTTAGTTCCTCTCTTTTTTTATGCTTTTACTTCGTTTTTGCACTCGGTCATTTTGCCTTATTGAATACATGCTTCACACATTTCATACATAAAAATCTATGTCCTGAGAGCCAACAAAATGCTTTTGTTAAAAGATAAGATTTATTGAAGTATAATTTGAATATAGTAAAATCCTATAGCTTGCAGTTTTAAGAGTTTGGGCATATATATGTAATCATGTAACACCAAAATAGTCACAATAGAGAAGATTTCCATCACCCCATGCAGTTTCCTTTTGTGTCTTTGTTCGTTCTCTGCACAAGGAAGTGTGTTCTCAGGACCCAGGCAGCAGGACAAGCTACTTCTCCCCGTGACCAGGATGTGACTTATTTTCCTCAGTTTATTCTCTCCCATGACCAGGCACAGCTACTCCTGTGCTGGGGGAGCTCAAGATACCTTTCATTCAGTTTGATGATAATAGCAGCATGAACAATGGCTTTCAGGAAACAAACATCAGCTATGCTTTAGGAATTTTGCATGCATTATTATAGTAATTATTCAAAGAGTTATTGGATACCTTTTGTGTTCCTGATTCCAAAGTTGCCATAATTAACACAGCACAGCCTGTTCGTGGAAGGAGAGGCTGCTGGGGCCAATGGCATGGTCTGGTCCCATCACAAGTTGGTGGTGGGACTCTCATCAGCCCTCTCTGTTGCCCTCTGACTTATGATGGAGCTGAGAAACTGGAAGAATGGAGTCGGTTTCAGTCTCCCATGACTCAACTCAAACTTCAGTCAGTATCTTTCTGACTCCAAAAGTCTTCTGGGCCATAGTGTTTTTACTCAGTCATTGATATATCAATTTATCGGAAAATTGAGTATCAAGGGAGGTAACGGACAGTTCCAGTTGGTCTTCATGCAAGGTTTTCCTGGGACATGGGGTCTCAGTGCTGAAACCATGAAAGTCAACTAGGATGGCAGACAATTGAGAGAACAAGAGAGAGGAGGGAAGCTGAAAGATGTAAGCTTGCCTGATGCTACAGTAGTTTAAATTGTGTCCTGAAAGCAGAAGAAGGCTTGCAGCATATTACTCCAGAGCCAGCCGTAACTGAGCATCCACCACACACAACCGAAGAACATCATCTCTCTCATGCGAAAATTCTAACATTTTACCAGGAACAAAATCCACAGCAAAGAGGCACTCCTGCGATGGTTATCCTAATCCTGAGTCTACCTGGCCACTTTGAGAAATGAGAGTGCTGGAAATAAGTGGATCTCATCGTTGTTGTCTATGTCACCGAGCCATAGACTGAAGGAAACCTAGAGATTTCAAAAAGCAGAGGAGAGCTGATTAATAAGATTTTAAGATTTTAAAAAGAGCAGCACTGTTCTTTCATTCACTCAATCAATCTTGCTCTTTTGAGCACTGTGAGCTCAGGGCTATGAATACTGCATTAAGATATGTCCCCTGGCTTCAGGAGTAGACAGAGGGACACCAGAATTCAATGAATAATTACCACACAGAGCGGCAGGTGCGAAAACAGAAGCAGTGTTTACGGAGTACCAGCCATATGGAGAGTTCTGCATATTACATAACACAGCACCCAGGATCAGCCCTCAAGTGCCTGAAGTCTTGGTTTGGAGACAACTTTCCTTAGTATGAAACAGAAGGACATAGATAGTGCACCAACCCCAAGAGTATACAAACATAAATAGTGAATAAACCAAGCACCAGGACTTGTGTGTGCATAACTTGTGTGAGTGTGGATCCAAATGAATGATATAAATAAGGAATATAGGTAATATGTGATATATATGTAATATGTAAAATATGATACATGCACCATATATTTACTACAGTAACAAGCACATACATATGATTAGTGTGTGTGTGTGTACGTGTGTATGTGTGTGCACTAGGATTCTTTCACCTAGTGAAAGCACCAAAACAATGTATCTCCAGCTGGTTGTCGGATAAGATGTCTACTGTGTCTCGCAAGAAGCCCCGAGGTTCAAGGATCCCAGGAGATCCTTGAGATGGCCAGGCCTCCGTCAGGATTCTCTCAGGTCTCTTCCTCTTGCATCTGCTGTGTGCTCAAGTGTTTCTCCTTGTAGCTACAGGAGAAACACTTCAGTTTCCGTTCTCCAGGAGAAAAAGAGCAAATCTTCCTGCAATGGATTCCCAAGTCTAGAACAAAAAGACACCAAAAAACTGGGTGAATTGAAAGGAAAAGTAAAACAAGGAAGTGGATTTTCCATCTCACGGTCCTGGAGTCCGGAGGTGTGGAGTCGAGCTGTGGGCTGCGATGCGGTCCCTCTGGAACTGTGGGGTCCTCCGCAGCTGCTCCCCCAGGGCCCTCACAGGCCTCTGTGTGCTGTGGTCTGCGGCTGCCTGGCTCCCATATCCATCTTCTTATCACAGATTGACCCCCACAGGGGTTTCCGTTTCCTCACATGGTCATTGTTGTTTAAGGACACCAGTCATTTCAGGTTCACACATCACCCTACTCCCGTAAGATTTTGCTTTTTTAATTTTCTAGCTGTAGAATTTTTATTAGTGCGTTATAGTTAAACAAAGTTGTTTGGTTCATTTCAACACATTCATAAATGCATATAACATAATTTGTGCCATTTCAATCCTCTGCTCCTTCCCTCTGATCCCTTTTCTCTACTCTCTTGGTCTTCCCTCTATTAATTTGTTTATTTGATCCTAAGTACTCGTGTCTACAGAGCCCTGTTTCCAAAAATGGTCACAGTGTGAAGTACCAGGGCCGAGGGACTCAGTGCGTCTTTTGAGGGGGACTATCCAACCCCTAATATTTTCCTTAACCATAGCACTTGGATTCCTCCTCTTGGTTTTATGGGGTTGTCTTAGGCCATATGTTCACTTTTGGAGCAGTAATATGCACTCACGAATATGATGCATATATTGGTTTAGACTAATTGGGATCCATCTCTGGAACTGAGGATGAGCTGAATCTTTGAATAAAATAGGACTTTCTTAAAATTCTGTAAAAAGGGAGAACGAAAAGGACTGGGTGCTGAAAAGATGATTGGAGTTTGCTGTAGTATACAACAAGTATTTCTCTGGGTGTGTGTGCGTGCATGTGTGTGTGCACACATGATATAGAGAGATCTGCCTAAACTTTGCCTTATAAAGAGAAATGATAGTTATATGGGCAGATAGTAAACAAATACACCCTAGAGGGAAACATATCTTTCTCCCAACACTGTTTATCTTTAACACAAATATACTTGAAATGACAGTCTGGAACTAAAATATCATTCATGCCTTTACTCAGAAGATATGTAGAAATGTGAGAGGCTTATGAGCAATTGACACCCAACAGGTTAGATATTTTCTCATTAATTTTTTTCTATGTACTCCTAACAAGTTATATTGCAACCAATGAACAGGAAGAATTTGATTTTGTTTGGATTTTGTTTACTGACCAGAAAATAGTTTTCCCACTGTCCTTGAGTTATGGTTGTCCAAGTTACAATCAGCATGCGTTTTTTCTTTTTAATTTATCCTATGAAATATGCTTATTAATTGTAGTGGCACATAACTAATATTGATTGGATGAATAAATGAATAAATGTTGAGATTACAGATACGTCAAATTCAGGGTTGGCTGCAGTTTGAACTTTTCCCAGGTACTCTAGATTTTTGTATATTATATCACTTCTGTGGTAATTTACTTTAAAATAGTTTAGTATAAATAATATATGGTATTGTGTATTTGTGCACATATTTATATTCAGATTAACCCTAATTAATGATTTAGTGGCAGTTACATTCCACCTTGTGGAGCTGAATCAGGATGCGATGGAGCATCCTGGCTATTTGCTAGTGTTCAGATATCGTGCTTTTATAGGAGAGGAAGCGTTCTTAGCATAAGACATGTTAGAAGTAATTTCCCTTGGTGAAATGGGTGGTGCTCAGGATCCAGGGCTGGTGCGTGGGGCGCTGCAACCTGCAAGGCCCTCACTGAGGGAGAGATGAAGATCCAACCCTCTCATGGCCTCAGAAAGCTTAGGTCTAGGCTCCCTTGGACCCCCAGTATTAAAGGCCTCTCTTGATTGATATGATCTGACGTAATCTCCTTGAATTACTGGTGCATCAATTTTAAAACCTGAACATAGTTCTTGTCAGGCTTCCTAAAGTAGCAGGCGAGGCCTCCATGAGACTCCTCTGTGCCACTGCTTTGCACTAAGAAGGATCTGGTCTGAAGCTGTGACTGCTGTTCACTTTGCCTCATTGCCCGTTTTTCAGGAAGGGGATGTCTAACTCCTACCTCTCTTGGGCTGCAGTAGGCTTCCCAGGTATATTTATCAGAAGGTCCTAATGATGACTGAGTAGACAGCTTGTGACAACACCTCTGCTCAAAGTCCCCCTGAGACACAGATGTGGCAACCATGAGTCTTCCACACGATGTTGGTTTCGGGTTCTCAGACTTCAGGAGCAGTGGACAGTAATTGTCTTCCCAGACGTGCTTGTAGAACATTCCAGCAACAGGCAGGAGCAGTGGACAATAATAGTGATGAACACACTTAAATGCAAAAGCACAAAGAAAGAGAGCTGCAGGGAAGTGGGAGACGCTGAGAGGGAAAGCAATAATTACCCAAAAGTCTGTTTTCTTTTGTTTATAAAAGAGAGTTGCTTTGACATTTTTTTCTTCAGTCAGAACATCATATTTTGCAGAGTGTGATCCTCCCCCTATGTCTGGAGTTGTCCTGAAATTTGCATTACATGCTAAAGATGACTCATTAGGTCCAAGTACTACTCTACAGTCTCAACCTACTTGTTTTAAAGTTTCCAAATCATTTTTCAGTTTCAGACTTCAGCTCTGCAGACTATTCCTTTCGAGACGGAGGCTGTCAAGGTTTGCAAGCAGACAGCAAGCTGTTTGCCCACACCCCCACAGGGTCGGATGTCAGCTGCAGAGCTGTGCCACCTACATGTCCCTGAGGCTCTGTGACCCACTTTGCAGTTGTAGCCCTGCTCCTGTGTCTCTAGGGCCCTCATCTTCTCCTCTGAGTCCCAGTGTTTCCTCTCAGGCTTGACTTGGCTGCTGGGCATCCAAACTCACACTGCAGAGGAAGGAAGCAGATGTGGGGTGGCTGGCACAGGCAGGGGTTGCATTCATAGGGGAATACGCAGTCACCTGTTTTATTCAAGAGCACCTGAAACATGAGGTCGAATGAGTGTTCTGGAATGGACTCCATGACTACATATGTCACTGGACTTCTACATTTGTAAAACAACGGGAATTTGTGTATTCAATTATTGAACCAAAATCTATTGGGCCCTTAGATGCTGGACTTTTTTTTTTAAGCGCAAGGTATTTATTTGGCATATATAGTTGAAAGACCTGATAATATTATTGCTGGTTTCAGGTCGCATCTGAGAATACTTGCTTCTTTGCCTTTTTTGAAATTTACGGTTGACAAACCCACATATCTTTAATTATTTGATATTTGATAAAGGGGGCAAAAATATAGTGTGGAAGAAAGA
>PVKS010031533.1:0-23367 GCA_004027875.1 Aplodontia rufa | reverse complement strand
GGAGGCTGGAGCTAGACCCTGGCCATTGAGAAAGGAGGTCTATTATCATGTGTTAAATCCAGATAAGGAGTAATGTTATACAACCTAATACATTTTTAGAGATATTGTGGGAGGGGGAAGAGAGGGATAAGGGTGTGTAATTGGGAGGAGGCACTCTTGGGGGTAAAACTAATCTTCAGAATCTATATACATTTTATATTATTTTGTTAAAAACTTATATGGTTGTTCAAAAAATAAATTTCTCAATTTAAAAAAGAAAGCTACCCTCACAGAGATGTGTCCTCATAGAATCAAAAGGCTAAATTTTTTTCAGAATATATAATATAAATCTTCCTAAAAAACAAAGCCAATATAAAATAAAAACAATATGATTAAAATTTGATTTTACAAAGAGGTAAGCACCTCTAAAAATGGTAGGGGGAGTGGTGAGGGTGGAGAGGTAAAGGGGGGATATATGATGTGTGCATGTATGGAAGTATAACAACAAATCCCTTCAATATGTAAAACTATAATAAAAAATAAAATCTTGTTTAAAAAAAAAAGAGTGGCATGACAGTGAAGGGAGGTGAGAAAGAGAAGAGAAGACACATTGCAGAGGAAGTAGAGGTAGGTGGGATGTCTCCTTCAAGGAGGTGAAAGCGTGAAGATAGCCCTGGTGAGATCTAAAAGAAATGGACAGCAAGCACCAAGGCCTTAGGGGCAGCAAAAAGTTTAATATGTTTGGGGAACAAAATGGGTCTGTGTTCAAGCTTATAAATAAGAGAGATAGGGTGCAAAATGAGGTTAGAGAGGTGAGCAGGGGCCTGATCAGAGAAGTCTTTAAACAATGGAATGGACACCCTGACAGACCCCCAGAGGATTTAAAGAAATGGAATTACCATGAATCATTTCTATTTTGAAAAGATCATTTTAGTTACCATTCATTGTGAAGGAGTAAGGTTTGCAGGGAGAAAGGCTAGGATGACAGTCCATATGAGAAGCAAGTGTGGCTTAGATTGGCTGGTAGCAGTGGAGATATAAAAAAGAGTCACAGGTTCAAGATGTATTATAGAAATAGAGCTGACAGGACATGCCAGCAATGACATCAGGCAGGAAGTCAAACACATTAGTGTATTAGTGTGGAATTAAGGAAAGAGGTCAGGGCACGACACCAACATTAGAAAAACATTCGCTTAGCGACAGTACTGAAAACCACAAGGAAGAGTGGGAGCATCAGGGTCTGACTGGGAGACTATAGATGCAGACACAAGCCACACAGGCCAACCACTGCATTCCCATCCTCAGGTTCTTCCAAGGGAGGTAGGGGAGATGAAAAAAAAAATAAATGTTTTCAATAAGCTGGTATTAGATATGTATCTTCGAATAATATTTCTCCTAATGATGGGTCAAGAGGAAAAAAAGATAACTTTTTTCCTTTTTGTTTCTTTTTGTGACAGATGCCCAACCCCCCAGCACATACACACACTTCTACTTGGAGTTCAATTAATTTAGATGAATCAAACTAATCCATTCATATATTATCCTTAAAAACTATTTTGCTACAGAGGAAAATTCACTTAGTAACCACTGAAAACAAATAATGAAGATATAAAATACTATTTGAATCAACTTATCATCTGAATACATTTTTTAAATTCATAATCACACCTACAAATCTGATTAATAACACAACCTGAAGAGTAACAATAAATGAAATAATCATGCAATTTATTTTATACTAAATTTAGAGCTTTCCACTTAAAGTAATTTTCTCCTTTCATAGTACTAACAAAGGTAGGGAAGAAATATGATAGTTGTTGCTTTTCTCTGCGTCAGCCTGGTCATTCATCAGATATATCATTGCCTGACTTTGAAAAACTCTTACTCACTAATTTAACCACATTTCAGGACTGGAACAAACTCAACCTCCCATCAATTCAGTGAATGAATGAATTTGTTAAAGGGTGAAGAAAGAGATTATTCCATCCTAATTCAATAATATTTAAAAGCAAAACAATAGGAAAAAATCAATTTGGGTCATCAACAAATAGTGCTGTGATTACTAACTTATAGTTTGACCTAATGAAAGTCAGACCATCACAAACTCAAGGGAAAATCAAATGGAGTTTGTCAAAGAAGCTACAGACTATAATTTCTAACATGAGGTTTCTAAGGAAGCCTGTAGTAAATTATCACCTACACATGATCATTAGCAATATCTGAATAAATACTTATAACTATTACTTCAAGGCAGACCAACCTTCTTTTCCTAATGAAAACTAAATATTATTGTAAGCAAGTAGATATTAAGCCAATAATCATGGAGCTGTATCAAATGGAGACAACATAGTTTCCATATTATTTTATTAATTTTAAGGAAAAACGTAAATGAAACAATGTACAGTTAGTGAAACATTTTCAACACAGGTAAATTCAGACAATTAGTCTAAAATTCAACTACAGCTTATGCAAGCTCAGAATTCCACAGAGAACAAAAAGGGCTTTTAATAATAGGAAGGAACTCAATGATTGGCAAAAATCATCAAAGGCACCCCTAAGATGCCTCAGATGAACTAGATGTAAAGTATTCACAGCACTAGTTCTTAGCGTAGGGGTACAGAATCCTCATGGGAGGCTGCTTTTCAAGCCCATCTTCCCCTGAAAGCTAGGAACCTAGAGAGTTATTGTTATTAATGAGCAAGTACCCCACAAATCAGACATGTTCAGGCAGAAAATGTTAAAAATTACCAATTGTGCTAGGTTCTATGGCACATGCCTACAATCCCAGCAACTTGGGAGACTAAGGCAGGAGAACCACAAGTTTGAGGCCAACTTCAGCAACTTAGCAAGGGGGCCCTACCTCAAAATAAAAAATAACCACAGCTTGGTAGTAAAACAACCCTGGGTTCAATCCCCAGGGCCCCCACCCCCTGCCCACACAAAAACCACCAATTAAGAACAAGGGAGCTATCCTTTATCTGCTCTCCTCCAGCTCTATCTTGGAATGTTCAGTTTAATTCTGGATGTCACAGTTTAAAAGGATTTTGAGTAAAATGGAACACATCAAAAATAAGTAAGGAAGTAAATAAGAAGAACTTAAAACCAACCAAAATCACAACTGATGGTAGTGGACATATTTAAACAAAAGATAAGGCAACTTAAGAAAAAACTAAAGTCTTTAATGTGCAAGTTGTATTCAAGTATACCACTCCATGAAATGTCTTTTTACTGGGCACTGTATCTTACAATCATTGCTGGAATAGTATACGCCCTCCCCAGCAGTGACAAATGTCAGTTGATCAAACTGTGGCAATACCCTGGCCAATACTTAATGGTATACTAGAGGTTTAGATGCACCAGCCAAGTACAGCTGATACAGACACTAGAATAAAGCTGACTTCAATTCACTGTGAAGACAACTTTCTAACTGGCTGGTGAAAGAAAGAAACAAAAATGGGCTAGCAGGAAAGGCAGCACAGCTGTTATCCCTAAAAGTGTAATGGAGGGTAACAAGTGTACCGAAGAGAAGAGGGACAGGATGATCTCTGACAGGGCCTTCAGTCCTAAGACCCAAATGATTCTGTACCTTTATTATCACAGAGGGCACCTGTTTTAAAATATCCCATGTGAGCTGATTATATGGAAACAGAGGAAACACTGAAAGCCGAGGTCCACCAAATTATAAGGGAAAGAAACAGGGCAAACAAATACAGAGAAGACATTACTATGAAACTTGAAATTCACATTGCCAGTAAAGCTTCAAATGCATGAATTCTCAAATCAGACCCTTAAGTCAAACTTTTCTGCTCTAGTTTTATTACCAAGATTACTATTTAAAAGCACAATTTACATGTATTCTATTTATATAAGAACAGCAATATAACATAGGTCAGTAAACACCTAATTCTTCACTCTGGAAAGGACAGATGAGGCTGATAGCTTTTAAAAACACCATCCTGTCTGGCTGAAGTATCCAGCATGAGAAAAATAGTGTTCAAATAGAAATAATTATAAAAAGAAAAACTTTGCTGAATATGGTATTTTTACAACATTTACCTCCCAGAGCTAAAGCCTCAATTCAAAGTTCTTCCAAAGACAAAGGGCTGTGTTTACCCACTATTAGCTGATATGATTCTTGAACAATGACCCCCACACAGAATACAAACTTTAAAATCTCTTATTGAGTAACACTTAACAACTGTGCCTGGAGTCATGATCAGTAAGAGATCCTAGAAATATTCATTTCATGGAGATTTTCTTTTTTCAGCCATCCCAGAAGAACTGGACCACCTTAAACTCAGTGATAGTTCTTTCTATCCTGTTTAATCATTATACACCAAATTCCCTCAGCATCAATTAAGCACACAATGAAGTGTGGTACATAAAACCACAATAAGCAATACAGAAAAAGGATTAAAGCCATGAAAAATGTATTAATTTATTCTATGCAATGCACTTGTAATTCTTCCACTTTCACTCAAGATCACAGTACAGTTTAATAGTCTAGTTCAGGGACCAATTAATCCTTTTATATTTAAATCAATCACTGACTCCTCTCCGAATAATTTAGCTTCTACATGCTGCCTCCCATTTGATGTCTTTGGGGAAAGAGCATAGTTAACACTATGTAGCACATTAATCATGCTTGGTAATAGAAAAAGAAATGCACTATCAAGGAACTCTAATACAAAAAGTAGAGTATGCTCTAAAACAGGTTAATATAATCTGTGTACGTGGCATCAAGCCTTAATTTTAAAAGGCATGTTAAACTTGGAGCTAAGAGTATACTCTTCATTTGACTTTTTGTAGTATATGTGCATGCATTCTTTTTATTTTGATTGTGTATAAAATATATGCCAGGAATAAAACCATGCTCCTCAACCTCTCCCCCTAGAATTGGTAGATTCCTCTTTCCCATCCCAACCTAAAGCATAATGACTTGATGCTCAGACAGTGGGAAAGGGGAAAAGTAACAGGCATGTATTTTATTCAAAATGGCATGTGTTTGGCACTCTGCCACAAAGCTGTGCCCTTTTCCTTGAACAATTCTGAAGCCTAATTAACAGGGTTAATTCAATGCAATATTCATGTGTAGTCTAAAGATTCTTACCACCGCATGTAACGCAGATGTCCACATTTTAAGAATATTTTCTCCAAATAAATGTGTCAAGAAGGCATTAAGAGTTCACAAGACGGAGAAGGACAACATTGTACTATATGCCACTTCTTCCTCTGACCAATTGCAAGAGAAGGAGGCCCTCTTCTTCATGCCTGGATCTTAATCACCACAAGAATAAATCGAATTTGTATTCTGGTGATCACAACCATGGACTACAAATGCATGATTTAGCTTCGGAAATTACAAAGCAAACATAAGCACTTTTCAAATGGTCCATAAGTAAGGATTTTCAAAAATTTTAACCGATTAAGTTTCTATGTAGATTCAGCACTGAAAAAGTGGAGTCTATATCTTAGCATAACTCAAATGCACTGCTGACTCAGGAGTTCTAACAGTTTAAACAACTCCAAGGGAAGAAAGCTCACAGTCAATGTCAGCTCTGACTTCACTCCATGCCATTACAGACAAATCGAATGGTCAAAGTGCAAGCCCAGCTCTGTGACACCAGTGAGAAGAGAGAAAAGAGATGCCATGCTGGATGGTGATCCTAACTCTTAGGAATCCACAGCATCTAAAGACTGAGGTTAGAAAGCACAACTGGGCATATCAACCATAGCAACCTGTGAGAATCTGGAAGACAACTATGAGCCACAAATCATCATCAGGTGGAAAAAGACTAAGTATCTGTCTCTACTCACTAATCCCCAGAAGTGTCACATCAAAGAAACATTTGGAAAGAACCCAAGTCTCTTGTCTGTTTTTTTAATCCCAGAATTGAACAGAACACCACTAATCAAGATTAAACAAGTAAATCAAATCTCATCATGAAAAATCAACATCTCATTTCTAGAATATGAAGCCACACCAGCTAACGAGATACCATAAGCAGGATGAGCTCTGTGCTGTCTTCATGATGAGAGAGCTAAATGTGCATGGATCTGTCCGAGCCTACTGTCTAATTTCTACACAAGAAGCATCTATCAAATGCTAAGGGTTAAAGAACTTCACATAGACACAGAGATGGTAAGAGACCCTAAACCACCATAAAATCCACATGCAAAGTTCCGCAGTTAAACTGGCAGTGGGGTGTGTTTCCCATATGTATTTCTTTGGATAAAATTCACTCTTACATTTCATGGATTTATCTCTCAGAAGGTGAATCCCAAGAAGGAAAATGCTAGATGTCCTTTCTGGATTTTTGTTTTGACAGTCCTCAAAAAAAATGATAAAATGTCACAGCTGCGGCTGGGGGTGTAGCTCAGTAGCAGAGCATGCACTGAGTATGCTTGAGACTCTAAGCTCAATCTCCAGCACCAAAAAACCAAACCAAACCAAAAGGAAACTCCCAACCATCATTTTCATACCTTTCCTTTCCTTCTCCACTGTTAATCTGGTGGTCCCAAACCATTAGCACTGAATGAACCCCCTTGACTGAGGGAAAAAAAAAAAAAAAGGAGCCTTGGCACATGCACAAAATGTTCTTCTCTCAGGCCCCCTGTCCACCTGGGCTGTACTGGCCAAAGCCCTACAGTTCTGCCAACAAAGTCTGTAAGCAACTCAGGGCAAGGGAGTCCTCTGGTGCTTCTCAAAACAGCCCCTGATTTGGGAGATTCTCTCTTCCTTTACCAGCCCTTGTGGACTTGTGACTAGTTTTTCTTATTTCCATGGACAGTCAATATTGTAAAATGGTATGATGCAAAATTAGCCATAGTATATTTGTTAACAGTATATATGAGGAGGAAATGCTCTAAAATAACTCTCACATTAACAATTTTATTGATATCAAGATATCAAATATTTAAATAAATAGCATAATGAACATTATGATTACTAAACAGGATCCAATTTAGAGTAATTATTATATCATCAGCCCTCATTAAGCAATGACAAATAAAAAAGAAACAGAATGGGGCTGGAGTGGTGGCTCGGCGGTTACATCGCTTGCCCTGCATGCACAAGTACTCGAGTTCAAACCCCAGCACCCACGTACACAACAAAGTCTTGGAGCAACAAAGGCCACATGAAAAACTAAAAATAAAAGTGGTTCTCTCTTTCTCCTTTCTCTCTCTCTCTCACTAGCCCTCTCTCTAAAAAAAGAAAGAAAAAAAAAACAGATTAATGCTATAAATATTATTAATGTACAAAAATTTTAATCACTTTCATAAATACCAAAAACATAACATATTTAAGTACTCAGTAGGAATTAAGTAAAAACTATATGAATTAACAGTGACATTGTTTAGTTGATGTATAAAACCTATTTTGGAGAGAGATTAATGCTTAAAAAAGGAAATTTTAGCTTATAAAGCACTTAACTTGTAAAGTCTATACTAAAATGGAATCGTATTCGCTATATGTTTTTTAAGATATCATGTCCAAGTCAAAATATGGCCCGGCTGGTTTATAATCACATGTACAAAGGAAAGACTTCTTTTACTTTTGGAAACACTTGTTTAATTGTCAAAAGCTGAATCAGTTAATTATAAATATTCAGGATAAAAAAATAAGACTAAATACAAAGATGCTGGGAGCATCATGAAGATCACCAGTACATCCATTCATTGAGCCGTTAAAAAAATTATGAAAGAAAAAGGTGTGGTATGATGCAAAATCCAAAGCTGAATCGATAGAAATAACTGTACATCATGAAATAAGCAAGAATGGCTACTTAAAAGAAGTGTGGACATTTAATGCCTTCATATTTCATTTATCATTTTTGTTAACAGGAATTAATTCAACACTCATCAAATATAATTCCAATAATACACAGAACATTTCAGGAACTGATATATGTATTAAAATATGAAACTTTAATTAAATAAACATGTTTTAATTTGTAAGGGAAATTTCTCCTTGTGGAATTTTAATAGCAAGACATATTAGCAAAATATTTCTTTTTTTACTTCCATTTCTGTACAAGTAACTAAAAACTTTTTTAAGTGAAAGAAAATAAAACTGCCTTCTTTCATTTAATACCCAAGGAGGCTACCTACCCAAGTGCATCATCTACCAGGGACATTAAAAAGTATATCAAAAGCATCAAGCCTGCTGTTTTATAAGAACACTGTTGTGAACAAGAAAAAGGTATTGCTTTCACTTAATTTTTTTGCTTATTGAGATAGTGTCTTGAAAAACTGTCCAGGCTAGCCTCAAAGTCTGTAATCCTTCTGGCTTTGGTCTTCTGCCAGGTGTTGTCACTGAATCTTATAAATGGGTTTTTTTTATTCAACATTCATAGCTCAGCTACATGTTGTAGTAGTGACATTTTCTTGATAGCAGATATAATTTAAGCGAAGATAATATTGGTGTTAATAATATGAAATTAAAAATATAGATTAAGATATTAGGGAAATAAAAATAGAGGTTCGTGAAATAATGCTTTTAGGAAACAACTTCCAAAAAAAATTCTCCAAGAACTTCACTACCAGTTCTGTCCCACTCTTTCTCTCACTCCAGCAGCAAGGCCCTTCTGACCACCCAGGCCTCAATCCATACAGGAATTACGGCCCCAGCCCTTGCCCTTTCCTTCTCCTGCACAACCTGTATATTCCACCTGAGACACTAGAAGTCAAGGGGGGTTTCCAGTTCTGTCTTCCTTCAGTGTTCTCTTTCAATTGTGTAGAAAGGCTAGCTGGAGTAGAAAATGTAAGGAAAGCTTGACTACAATCACTACTGAATGTGTTTTCGCTCAGGCTAGCTTTTACCTGGTCTCATGAAAATACTCAAGTAAGAGTTCTACCTACAAAGACACACGTTACTTTTATTGCTCCGCTTTTTAAAAAATCCCATTTGCTTCTCTCTGAACAACTTCAGAACTAAAATTTGGAAAAGAATCAATGAATTATGACTATCATGAGTCTTGAAGGGAATGAACTAGGTAGTAGTCCCCACTCTATGAACTGAAAATGAGAAATCATTGGGATAGCACTTCAGAAGACACTGTAAATAAAAGGGGGCTGAGCTAGGTGGGAATCTAATCTTCCAGGAGACAATCAGTACAAATTGAAACTGCAGCAATGAAGGCCTATAACTATGAGACCTATATGTGATCATATTAGGGAGTGGTAAAGAAACGATGGCAATGGATATAGGGCAAGAAGTGAGAAATCCATATATTAGAAAGCTAGCACAACAGCTCAGAGTCAAGTGAAAAAACCTTAAGATTAAAATGTGATAGTGAAAATGTGGGGGAAAGCATCCACATTTTTACAAGTAAATAAACCATAAAGTATACCTTATGCAATATGCAGGTACATACTTTGGTTGAGCATCAACAAACTAATATATAAATCATTTTTATTTTTAAACTATCCCAAAAATGTATACATACACATGTGTGCACTCATGCATGCAAGTATTTTTGATAAAAGCAGTAAGATGGGCTAAGTTACCCACATTTTACTTACCATTTTTTTTTAACAGCTATTGAGAGGTGGTGAGACAGTGCAGTGACTACATTACAAATAGGAATTATTATTATTATTGATTTCTAATTTTAAAATCAGTAGTTTTTAGTATTTTAAAACTGAGGCAAGATAATATTCTAGCATTCTTGCACTGTCTATACTTAAACCTGTTCCCAAGGAAACAGCTAATGTCTCAATATCAGACCCTGCATAATTACTGACTACAAAGGAAATATGCTACAATGAGACATTTACACTTTCGCAGAATAAAAATGACCAGCTGGGCTTTTGCCTTAATATCAAACAGAAGTCTCTGGTTTTCAAATAGAGATCAGCATTTTCTACTACACTACTGACAGGAACAAATAACATTAACATATTCTTATGTACAGAATATTATTATTTTCAGTGGCATTCTACTCAAGATTAAAATAAAGACACAACTGAAACCACCTTTATTTTTAGGTATTGGTCACTACCTCTCTTGGAAAAATGCTTAACTTTGAAGTAATTCTCGTAAATTTAACTGTTCAAAAACCATCTTAGATGAACATATTTCCTACAACCAAAAGGCTTAAAATCCAAATGATTTATGGTTGTTAAAGTTAATAGATTTTTAATAGCCAAAATCCCAACTGCAAATAAGCATAAGTCCTCTTCACTATCTCACATAATTTATATAATATTCAATTCAATTCTCCTCCATTTATTATGAGCCACCCTCTTCCCCACTTTTTTTTTTTTTTCAGAGAAAGCACTTTAGTAATAGACTTTTACAGTGATATATAAATCATTTGCAGAGTTAGGAAAAATAAGTGAAGTATGGGGAGGAGTTTTTTGTTGTATTTGTTTGCTGTTCTGATTCAATAATTACTGGCAGACCTTTTAATTTATCCTTCTAAACAAATGCTTTCTGGGCTGGAGCAGTGGCTCAGCAGTTACAGTACTTGCCTGGCATACAAGTATGCAGGTTCAAACCCCAGCAACACGTACACAATGAAGTCTTGGAACACCAAAAGCCACATGAAAAACTAACTAAGATTGAGTCTCAGTGTGTCTGTCTGTCTCTCTCTCTCTCTTTCTCTCCACCCCCTCTTTTTCTCTCCCCCTGTCTCTCAAAAAAATGCTGTTAGAGGTTTATAAACATTTAAACTAGGCATTTCTAACATTACTAAAATACAGACCTAAAAGTATAACAGATAAAGATATTTTATTTTGCCAAAAACTATCCAAATACTCTAGAAAGGCTGGCCAACTGAAAATATGCCATGACACTTGAAGATAATGAAATAACATTGATTATGAAAATACCTGAGATCAAAAATTGTCAGAAGGGTTTTCTGAATGTGTCACAAAATCAATTCAGTGATTTTCAACCAACATTTTTAATTAAATAGAACAGAATAAAATAGAATAGAAAACCCAAACAGGAATTCAGACTTTTTTTTAAGATAGACATGCTTAAAACACATGTACTATATAAAATCCTCTGAATGCTGTTAAAAAAAAAATTGTAAAGTTGTTTGAAAAATCAAATATCATTGAATATTAAATTATTATTATTAAATATCAATTTAATAATCTGATAACATAAAAGATTTTTCATTATACTTTCTTAATGTTCTATTAAAGCCCCAAACCATTATTCATAACTAGATTTTTCAGAGTACAATTCAATGGAAGCTGAAATTATGATTCTGAGAGAGGAATTAACTCCTTCATAACCCAAGGTATGTATAGCATAGCTTTCCCAATAACGGTACCCTAATAAGTCAGGATAGTACATGCATACAGAAAATAACTGGGAAGATGCAAAAAAAATCTCAAAGTTGAAATAATAATTTCACCAAAATTTAATTAGATGCATCTGCATGCTATAACATGGAATGGGTACTATTGATTCTAAAACTCTATAAACTGGAAGTGTCTACTGAATGTGAAATTAAGAATGAACACCACTGAGACATTCTAATTACCAGTGGCAGGAAGCCAAACCTTGGCTAGTACAAAAGCAGTAAAATTAACTAGACCTCTCCCTCTGAATTAGAAGCATGCTCTACTTAGAAGATGATAATTCTTTTTTTTAATTAAATGGACATAAAAGGCCCCATTGTTAGATATTGAGTATCACAAGTTTATTGTTCAAAAATTGCATTCTTCAAACTACACATACACTAATTTTTCATACATTTAACAATATACTTAAAAATGTACATTGTACAAAACTATGCCTAAAACATTCACACAAAATTATATAAATTAGAAAGTCAAAATTTTATAATGTCAAATCACAACAAAATGAATTGTTTGCATAGTCTACATCATAAGCAATTCCCACAAAATTACAATAGTAAAGGATATTATGTAACATTTTAACAAGAAACATTTTGCTAAAATGAAATAATAGAATTCAATTAATTAGCACTTAGTTTTAATAATTTTTTTTTAAAACTAGAAACACAATTTTTCTCTCCCCATAAGGGTTACACTAGGTAGGCTATCCCTCCCTCTCCCTCCCTCCCTCCCTCCCTCTCTCTCTTTTTCCCCACCCCTCTTTCCCTCCCCTCCCTCATTTCATTTAGTTTTTCAGGTGGCTTTCACTGCTCTGACAGTTCACTGTGTACTTGGTGCTTGTGTTTAACTTGCATCCTCATGCATGCCGGGCAAGCACCATAACCGCTGAGAAGGGCTATGTAATCTCTTAAAATCATAATTAAGGGGTTGGAGAGGTGGATCTGAAGTTGCAGTGAGGACCAGATTGAATCCTCAACACCATATACAGAACTAAGTGGAGGAAAAACAAAAAGCAGATGGAAAAATACAATTGACTCTCTCTCCCCCTCACACACACACACTTTAAGGAAAATAGTACTTAAAAAATAAATTGTAATTAGCCTACATATTAACTCTGAGCAGCAAAAGTTGGCTACAGGATCATATGCAAATATGGCAAAGTAGACTGAGAAACCAAACTGAATGAAGTCAAAGAATATGAAGAAACAGTCAAATTTGCAGCATTTAAAGAGAATGTGCATGCGAAGAAATTACATGCCAAAAAGTCAAAATCCAATTCTAGCTTGGCCCCTTTGTTGCCAGCAGTGGTTTTCTGGTTTTTAGAGTCTAATATTTATTATGTGCTTAACTAACCTTCAGAATTTTTAAGGCCAACAAGTAAAGAGACAGCCCCCTGTGGTTAAAATACTTGCACAAAAGGAAGGAGGTATTAGAGGGCAAGGATTAAAATTCAAAGTCTGGAGTAACCTGTTCTTTGTTTGAGCTAACAAACAAAGAGATGACCTGATACACAGGACAGAGAAACAAAAAGGTCAGTCTAAATGGATGATGAAATCTGTTCTGGAAATACAATGGTAGAAAGAGTGTTGCTAGGTCGAATATTATTGTAAGTGGGTCCTTTACTAGGTCAAAAATCAATTTGGCCTTTAGGAATACGTTTGGATCTGTAGAATATGGAAGCTAAGGACATTAACTAATGGGAAAATAGCTCCAATATTGTACTGAACTATGCTGTAGAAGCTGATTCTTCAAAATCCATTCAGAGGGTTGAGGATGTGACTCAATGGTAGAGAGTTTCTTTTGCCCAGTGTGACTGAGGCCTGTTATTTCATCCTCAGAGGAAGGGAAAAAGGGAAGGAAGAAGGAAGAATGGAAGAAGGGAAGGAAGAAGGAAGAAGGAAGAAGGGAAGAAGAGAAGGGAAGGGAAAAAGGGAAGGGAAGGGAAGGGAAGGGAAGGGAAGGGAAGGGAGGGATGGGCAGGAGGAGAGAAGGAGAGAAAGGAGAATGCGTGGACAGGGGGAGAGAAGGGAAGAGTGGGTAGGTCGACCTTCTGTCCGTTGAGATCTTTGGGAGGCAAACAACGAGAAAGCATAATTCACTCTTAAATGTCAGCTAGTTAAGAACAAAAATCACTAATCACATGTTGGACTCTGGTTTGCATTACACAATTCTGACAAGTTAACCATTTCAATCTTGTTTTCCTTAAATTAATATCACTGCATGCTTACTCTCTGAGACATACCCAGAAACGGAAGTTGGGAGCAAGGGTGAATTACAGAAGCTAACCAGATATGAAAAATTAATAAGGAATAATTTATGAAAATAATCTATAGATGAAGAATTGAGTGTTTAATGTATTCTGATTAAATGAGGAAGTCAAACACATTTCAACAAAACAATGTATTAAGTAATTTAAGGAAAATCTCATCATTTGCATCCTGCAAAAGCACTGAATAAACTTAAGATCATTTTTGCAAAATAAAATATATAATCCACTATTCCATTTATTATGCAAATATGTCTTTCTGAAAGATTTACAGAAAATATTTTCTCCATGTGTCCTTCACTATGTACGAAATCAAAACAACTACAGTACTAATAATAGTTTATTAAAAAGCAAAAATTCATTTTTATTGGGTGAGTTCTACATTCTTGGAAAGATGCTTATGATTAGGGATCTAAAAACATGAGCAAAATATACTCCTATCTTTAAAGCACTTATGTGCTATGAGAACATATAAACTATGACCAGAAACAAGTATAAAAGAAGGTACAGATAAATGTCCAAGCACAAATTTCGGTTCCCATAAAATTTAGAAGATGACTTTTCTGGCTGTGAAAATAAAGAGACTTTGTGGAGGAGTCAGAACTAAAGTTGAGTCTGAAAGATTTTTAGAATTCTAATAGTGTAAATCTGGAAGCTCAGGAAGAAAAATATTTCAGGAAAGGATATACAGATAGTAGCTAACATGTATCGAGTGTTTCCTTTGACAGGCATTATTCTAAGTGCTTTAAATGTATTATATCCTTAAATATTCACAGTAACTCCAAGTTAGGCATTATATCATTACTCCTACTTTGATACAATAAAAAATAAGGACAGAAAACTGAAGTAACTTGTCCACTGTCCACTGTCACCTCGCTTAGGGGCAGAGTCATGTTTCAAATCTAATTTATCTGACAAAAGATCATATGCTCTCAAAGCACTGAAATTTAAATGTTAAATGAAATGACATACTAAAACTAGCTATTTTCAGTAACTACTGGCAAAGCGCTTTCACCTTACATTAGCTCCAATGTGGCTCTTTCTTCCTCCTCAAGGCTGATTGGAGATGTTAGTGCTCACATTCACGATAACACAAGCTTGAGGAGTGAGATGACTTCCCCAGACACAAGGGCAAAGGCAGAGTGGAGAATCAAGCACCATCTTTGGTCCGTTACACTCACCTCTTCTTTCATATCAGAATGATTATTTACAAGTCAAATGCCACAAAGCTCAAGGGTTGCCCAGCAATGCACCACTGTCCCCAACAGAAAGGCTCCTCGTCCTCTACTCCAACACAAATGGGATTCTATTAAACATCTCACTGAGAACACAGCACTGCCACTAAAAGACTTTAACAACCATTAGACACACAAAAGGTGCACAAAATGTTTTGGGTCTAGGTATCTTATCCTCATTTCCTGCTACTCTAGACCAGCATTCAAATACTACTCCAGAAAATACTATATCCCAGACATCACCTGAACTATCTTTCCCTTGGTTTTATGCATGCAACACCTCAAAGAAGAAAAAAAAAAAAAAACCAAGCCACACCGATAATAAAAACCTAATATAAAAAGATAACCAAATAAAAATGAGTGGAAGCTTTCTGGTATCCCCCACAACTTGATCTGCACAGCCTACATGTGAGTCAGCTTTCCTTGACTATAACAATTACCTGAAGTAAATCTACTTAATAGGAGAAAAGGTTTATTTTGGCCCATGGTTTCAGAAGTTCTGGTCCACAATCACTTGGCCCAGTTACTCTGGGCTTCTGGTGGCACACTAACTACACAGACAGGAACACATGGAAGAGGACCATTCACCTCATGACCGCTAGATAAGAAAAAGATGGGAAGGGGCCCAGGGCCCAACATCCCTTTAAGGTTGTATCCCCAGTGACTTCCTCCTAGCAGGGCCCACCTACTAAGGGTTCCACCACCTCCCGAAAGCAGACAACCAAGCATTATGGGCTTCTGGAAGATACTTACGGAAACTACAGCACCCTATCCGAGTATATGATATTCAGAAATCCAAGAGGGTGATGCTTCGAGGTATGTTGTCAGTTAAGTACTCTTCTTTTGTACCCGGCTCTATAATACCTTCACTTCAAGCATAATTAGAAAATAATTTCTTTCAAATACAAACATTAATAGCTGGACATCTAAATCTATAACACTTCCAATGGTCAAGTTAAAACCATTTTAAAGTGACACAACCATCAGTGAAATGCTCGTAGATATCAGAATGCTTACAACAAAATAGACAATTACAGGAGCTGACAAAGATAAACAACAACAAAACTTCTGCTGCTGGTAGTCTATAAATTGATACAGCCACTTTGGAAAGCTACTTGACAAAGCTGACCATGTACCTACTACCCTATGACTCAATATTCTACTCCTACGTAGACTCAATCAAACATATGCACAAGAATGTTCTCAGATTATCTATAATAGCTGTGAAGTGCAAACAAACATCAACCAACAGAATACATAAATTAACTGTATTTTCATGCAATGGATTATACAGCAATAAGAGTAAGCAAATTACAACTACACACAACATGGATGAAATCCTATAAATATAATGAGAGAGAAAATCCAGACACACAACAAAATAAGCTACGTGATCATGATCCCACGTAAATAAAGTTCATAAGCATGCAAACTTGACTAATCTATAGTATAAAGTGTTATAGTGTTTCCTTCAAAATGAGGCAATGACTAAGCAGCACAAATGGACTTACAGGAAGTTGGCGTAATGTTCCATTCTTCATCTGATCGCTAGACACAGGATGTGAACGGAACTAAACGGTTATGATTGCTAACATATCTTACATGTACATTTCAAAAAAGTTTAAAAATAATTCCCTTAGGATGAGAAATTTCAGAAAGCCCACTGCAAGTACAATAACTGAAATATGAGACACTCAAAAGAATAAGCACATTAACATGTAAATTTATAAATAATGTGTGAGGAGTCAAATCAAGTTCATGAAAGTTAGTTCTTTCATGGCAAACATTCCCTTCTGTGAAGAATAATATTTAAACAATGTTTCTGGGTGGTCCTTCCAATTAAAGAATCGCTAATAAGTTTTATACTTGGGATGGCTTTTAGCAAATGCCATGGCCACTCCAAAATGCACCAAAATACTAACTTTTTAATAAGTCTCAGTAAATACCTGAGGTGACAATAATGTACTCCACAAGAAGACAATCAGAGTAAATAAGCAACAAAAATTTTACAGGTAATTCAGCAAGTTGCTAGTGGACCAATGGTAAGTTTCTTAGGATGGTACGCTAACCACAACACCAGCAACACTTTGAGGGTTAAAAGAAGCAACACACCGAGTAGAGCAATTACAAGCAAAGATGTTATAATCAGACCCTAATTTGAGATCTGGCTATCTCACTAACTAAATATATGTCCTTATATAAATGACTTGATTTTCATCCTAAGTTATAAAATTAGTACAATGGAATATACCTAGATTTTGGGCAGAAATTACTCTTTGGTTTAAATCCACTAACACATTTGAATACTCTGTATCAAGTACACTGGGCTGTGATGGTGATGGTAACAGTCACGGCGATGCATGTAGTGGTGGCAGCATTCTGCATATGAGACACAAGTCGAAAGGAACTGGATCTGGTGGGGAAGCAGCTAATTTCTAAAGGTTTTCTGAGATCAAAAAATGCATGAAAACAGATAATTAATCATAGGTTGGTAGCCCTGAGGAGTCTAACAAAGGCAAAATTACAAACAGGTTTTAGTACAGTAAATTTTTGACAACTAACAGTACATTCGTTTCCTGTCTGATTTATAAATAAAGCTTCTTTATTTACAACGCCTGCCTACATTTGTAGCACCTTAGTTAAGTCACCATTAGGTATATAAAAATCAGCTTCTACTAGTGCTGGTGATGATAAACTCAAAATCCAGTTACATTTGCTTCCTTTAAATTCAAGTAGCAATGAAATGAGTATGAGAATCAACATCAGATAAGATTCACAAGGATTCTTTAAGAACTTACTTTTTATCTTATCTTGAATGATCACACAATTATAGGACAGAAATTATTATCCTAGGCACTAATTTAAATTGTTCTTAATGATCCTAGAAAAAAAATTACTAGAGATAAAAGATAAAATTTTGATTTGGTTTGTAATCTTTATTTCTTTCTTTAAAACTTAACCAACCTCTTTAATTTGCCTTTCTAACTCAATGGATTTACTAAGTTTGGAAAATAACAAAGTTACTTACATATATTTGTTTATTACATTTTCTCCAAATTTGATACAGAGAGTCAAAATTGTTCTCTTAAAGGAATAAAAGATCTTTTTCTCTCTCCAGATTTAAAATACATAACTGCGTAGAGCAAAGTTAAGTCAGAAGCAAAGTGACCAGCAACAGAACCCCTGGAGAAATGCAGTAGAATAATTTGCGAATGAAATTGCCTAACACCTGAGGGAGTAGCTGAAGTAGATGATTCCAAGTCAATAAAACACATAGGACATAAAATAAAGTCCTATGGGCAGATGAGAAATCTAAAGAGAACACAACTGGTAACCCTCCTGGAACAGCAAGGCATATTCCACATGAATTTGTACAAGAGGACGACAAAGACATCAGCAGGGAACCTACGTGGAGATGCCCAATCTCCAAAGCTCTGTCCTATCACACAGGAGTAGAGCTACATAGTTGGTTCAGTATCCAAATGACATCCAGAGTTGTGGACCACCTGACCAACTGATACCACAACACTCTGTCATCAGTACATGAGTTCCAAGAACTTTCGAGGCAACTGTCTGTTAAACGAAGCTATGGCATTTTGTTTATGAAATGAGATCTTCCACTGCACGATGCTAGTCTATCCTAAACGCAGACTAACAGTCTTTGTTACGGTCTCTGAAACTGTTTACACATAGAAACAGTCAAGTCAATTTTAATACTTTTACATCGATCTGGAAAAATATGATCATTTTCTTGAACTAGAAAAGGTGATTCTCAGAGGTCAAAAGTATGCCTAAATTTTCAAAAAAGTTGGGATTTAAAATACGTAAATGTAGGAAAGAGCAATAGGATTTTTTCTTAAATTCTAGTGGTTACAAAAGTAAAGTTCACAGCCTTATTTTAAATCATTCAGCTACCTAGTGTATTTATAAATATGATTCAGTTCATTAAAATGTACAATTTCAATTAAAATGTTAAGATCCAATATCTCATACAGTGAGAAAGCTTTATAAATCCATCAATGATTCAAACAACAAAAAAATCATTTACCTCTCTTTACTTGTTTGTGTAAAGACACATAATCATATAACAAGCTTTAAATCTTTTAACTTACTAGAAGGACTCAACTAGAGTCAACCAAAAGACAAGAAAGATACTTTGTTTCTGACCAAGAAGAGGAATCTACTAATAAACCTATCTGGAAAATGACAACTATTTCATAATTAATAAGTTCTAAATGAAATACATCAGACTGAAAATCAGGATGTAAGGAATTGCTGTTCCAGGTTTGGAGGTGTAGTTCAATAAGAGTTTGCATTCATAAGGTCCTGGTTCAATGCCAGCACTGGGGGAAGGGGTTTCTGTAGAGAGACTGCCATTCCATTTGATGCACACGTGTCTCCAGCTGATGTGATTTTCCACTTTATGCAGTTAACAAGGGTACAAAGAAAATAAACCTTTGTTTTTTTTTTCAACCTAAACAGTTAAACTTCTAAAACTCAAAAATATTATTCCCCTACATTCATTCTAGAGTATAAAACTATCTGATTATTATATTGATTAAGTCTATAACAAGTCTGTATATGTACAAAAATTAAAACAAATGCTGGATTGTCAAAGTACAAAAAAAGCTTACACTATAGCATAACTAGCAACCAGACTCTTCACTTTGTCATCTGTGTCTATAATGGAAAAGAAATGAACCATACATTAATTCACAAACTCATGGACGGTCCATGTAACCTTCCAAAATATTCATGTGAAGATCATCGAATAATGCAATGGGAAACCTTTCTTTCAGAGATAAACAGCTAATCCTAATCAAAATTCCTAAAGCGAGAACACCACTCAGTACACAAAGTTGACTTATACATAATCTCACCAACTATAAAAGAGTGACAGCATAATAGAGCAGAAAGCGTCGTCCTATGAACTTTCATATTTAGCATTTATATTCTCAAATGGTACTATATTATCACATTTTTGGTCTCCCACCTCCTTTCTGTGTTAGGGGCTGAACCCAGGGCCTCAAGCATGCTAGGCCATGAGGGTACATCCCCAACTCCAGAGATATTCTAAAAAATATAAAATATCACATTAAAGATGATAATATGGTACAATTATATGTACACTGTGAATAAAGCAATAAGATGTTATGCTTACGAAAGGCACTGAAAACACAAGTTCCTATATATAGGTTTATATTAAATAGATTTAACAGAATAAAGGTTAACAATTTGTAGGTCAAGTCTGCTTAAGCTTGATTTCACTGAAAATACCCTCCCTAAAACCAGTCTAACAGAAAGATTCTTATAAGAAAGTGGTTTGGGGGCTAAAATAGTGGCTGAGTGGTTACGGAACTTGCCTGGCTTGTTTAAGGATGTAGGTTCAAACCCCAGCACCAGGCACACAATGAAGTGTTGGGGCAACAAAAACCAGATGAAAAACTAAATAAAACTGATTCTTTCTTTCTTCACTCCCCACCCCTCTCACTGTCCCTTTCCCTCTTGAAAGAAAGGAAGGGGAAGGGGAGGAAAGAAAAGGAAAAGGAAAAAAAAGAAGAAGGAAAAGAAAGTAGTTCTATAGAATAAAACATGAGTTTAATTAAGATTGGAATAGTATAAAAGAAAATGGTTGAGAAGCAAAAAACACCAATGAGGCAATAAGAAACAGGCTTTAAAGTATATATATGTGAGTGTGTATATATGTATGTATTAGTATATATATGTATATATATATATTTTTTTTTTTTTGAGAGAGGGACAGTGAGAGAGAGAGACAGAGAAAGGGAGAAACAACTTTATTTAGTTTTTCACATGGCCTTATTTGCTCTAACACTTAGTTGTGTACGTGGTGCTAGGGTTTGAACCCGGGTCCTCGTGCTTGCCAAGCAAACGCCGAAACCGCTGAGCCACCGCTCCAGCCCCTTAAATTATATTTTAAAACTGACTTATACACTATTATTGCAGGGAAATGGATGGAACTTGATACATTATGTTAAGAGAAATAATCAAAACACAGAAGGTCAGGGTCATATGTTTTCTCTCGTATGTAAGAACCAGAAAGGAAAAGGAAAAGGGTGAGGGTGGGAGTATGGGTGTCTCATGAAAATCAAGAAGAGATCAGCAGAGTAGAGGAAAGGAACCAAGAGAAGGAAATGGGAAATACTAGGGAATGATATTGGCCAAATTATACTGTATGCATGTACAAATATGTAACAATACCACCTTCATATAAAACTACAATGCACCAATGAAAAGTGTGTCGGGGGAGGGAGAGATAAAAGATCCAAAATAGCCAAAGCAATACTGAGCAAGGAGAGCAATAGTGAAGGCATCACAATATCTGATCTCATATTATTTTATGGTGGTATATAGTATCAAACAGAATGGTACTGCCATCAAGATAGACATGAAAAGAAACTGAAGAGAAGACACAGAGACAAACAGAGATTTAGTCATCTGATATTCAGACAAAGTCGCCAAAAACATACATGGAGAAAAGTTAGCTTTTTTTTAACAAATGGTGCTAGATATCTACATGTAGAAGAATGAAATTTGATCCCTTTCTCTGACCCTGCACAAAAGTCAACTCGAAGTCACAGACCTAGGAATTAGATCAGAAACTGCAACAGCTAAAAGAAAACACAGGCTCAACACTCCAACATATTGATGCAGCCACCAACTTCTTCAACAATTCCTAAAGCATAAGAAATCAAACCAAGAATTATTAAGTGGGATGGCATCAACTTAAAAAGCTTCTGAACAGCAAAGGAAACAAGAGCATGAAGAGAGAGCCTATAGAATGGGAAAAGATCTTTCCTAGATGCTCTTCCAACAGGGGATTAATATCCAGAATATATAAAGAACCCAAAAAACTTAACACCAAAAACAAACAAAAAATGACCCAATCAAGAAAAGGGGCAAAAAAAATTTTAAAGAAAATAAATGGGCAAGCGGCTAGAGCAGGGACTGCAGCAGTGGCTCGGTAGTTAACAGTGCTTGCCTGGCATTCACAAGGAATCAGTTTCAAACTCCAGCACCACATACACAACTACGTGCCAGAAAAACAAGACCCAGATGAAAAAGTAAAGTTGATTATTTCTCTCTCCCTCTTTTTAAAAAATAAATAGGTGAAAGAACAGATATTTCTCAAAAGAAGAAATACAAGTAGCAAAAAAAAGAATGTGAAAAAAATGTACAATATCTCTAGCAAGCAGGAAAAGGCAAATCAAAACTACATTGAGACTTCAACTCACTCAAGTTCAAATGGCAATCATCAAGAATACAAATAACAATAAATGTTGGTGAGGATGTGGAAAAGTAGTACACTCATACACTGTTGGTGGGACTGCAAATTAGTACAACCCCTTTAAAAAGCAGTGTGGAGATTCCTCAGCAGACCAGGAAGAAAACTACCATATGACCCAGCTATTCCACTGCTTGACATTCATCTAACAGAACTGAAATCAGCATTTTGCAGTGGCACATGCATGCCCATGTTTACAGCACTGCAATTCACAATAGCCATTTTATAGAACCAGTTCAGGTGCCCATAAACACAAACGGATAAAGAAAATGTGGTACTATATATACACAATGGAGTTTTACTCAGTCATAAAGAAGAATGGAATTATGGCATATGCTGGTAATTTGATGGCACTAAGTGAAAGAAGGCAGAATCAGAAAGTGAAATGTAGAATGTTTCCCTCATATGCAGAAGCTACAGGGAGATAAAGAAAATAAGAAGGGACAGGGGAGGAGATGGAAAGGTGGCTCAGTGGTAGAGCACTTGCCTGGCATGCACGAGGATGCAGGTTCAACTCCTAGCACCACATACACAACTAAGTATTGGAAAATCAAAAAACAGATGAAAAAATAAATAAAAATTGACTCTCTCTTGAAGAAAAAAAAGGAGGGGTGAGGAAACAGGGGAATCCCATTAAAACAAAAAGGAATTCAGTAGTGTAAAGGAAGAGGATTGAAGGAGAGGGAGGAAAGAAGTACAGGGAAAGAGAAGAGCTGCAGGGCTGGAGCGGTGGCTCGGCAGTTGCAGCACTTGCCTGGCATGTGCGAGTACACAAATTCCAGCACCGGGTACACAACTAAGTCTCAGAGCAACAAAGGCCACATGAAAAACTAAATAAAAACTGATTCTCTCTCTCATGGTCCCTCTCTCTTAGAAAAAGAAAAATAGAGATGAACTGCAGAATGAAACTGAAGAAACTATGCTATGTATATGAATATACTACAGTGAACTTCATCTTTAGAATATCTATTAAAGCACCAATTTTAAAAACAACAAATAAGCAGAAAGAAGACCAGTAGAGCAGAGGAAATGGAGCAAGGGAGGAAAGAAGGGATCGAAAGTGGAAGTACTGGGAACTGTAAAAGAATGAATTATATGCTATCATGTATGAATGTCAAAATGAACCCCAACATTATGTATAATTATAACACTAATAAAAATATAAAGTCATAGCATATACATCAACAATTTAATAATTTAACCATAGATTAATATTGTTAGATTGCGTTGGGGAAAGGAATTCTATATTCGGCCATTTCTCT
>PVKS010031532.1:0-23397 GCA_004027875.1 Aplodontia rufa | reverse complement strand
AATTTGTCTTCCATCAGTTGCAAGGTAGCTGGTTTAATTCCTAGCTCCTTGATCCATTTTGATTTGATTCTTGTGCAAGGAGAAAGATATGGGTCTAATTTCAACTTTCTTCAAGTGGCTGTCCAGTTTGTCCATCACCATTTTTTGAAGAGGCTGTCTCTTCTCCATGTAGTATTTTGCCCCCCTTTGTCAAAAATCAGATGTTTAAAGATTTGAGGGTTTGTTTCAGGGTCTTCTATTCTATTTCATTGGTCTTCTTTCCTATCTTGATACCAGTACCATGCTGTCTTTGTTACTACAGCTCTGTAGTATAGTTTTAAATCTGGAATGGCAAAACCACCTGTTTCATCTTTCTTGTTTAGTAGTGTTTTGGCAAATCTATGTTTCCTATTGTTCCAAATGAATTTGAGAATTGCTTTTTCTATGTCGGTAAAGAACAACATAGGTATCTTTATAGGGATAGCATTAAATCTATATAAAGCTTTCAGTAGAATGGCCATTTTTATTATATTAATTCTTCCTAACCAAGAGCATGGGACATCTTTCCATCTTCTTAGGTCATCTTGGATTTCATTCTTCAATGACCGATAATTTTCATTGTAGAGATCTTTGATTTCCCTTGTAAGGTTAATTCCAAAGTATTTTATTCTTTTCGAAGATATTTTGAATGGGACTGATTTCCTGATTTCTTCGTCAAACCTATTATTAGTGTATAGGAAAGCTATTGATTTGTGGGTGTTGATCTTGTATCCTGCCACTTTGCCAAATCTATTTATGAGTTCAAGCAGTTTACTGGTTGAGTTTTTTGGATTTTCCAGATGCAGGATCATGTCATCAGCAAAAAGAGAGAGTTTGACTTCCTCTCTTCCAATTTTTATCCCTTTGATTTCTTTCTCTTGCCTAATTGCTCCAGCTAGGGTCTCAAGAACAATATTGAATAAAAGTGGTGAGAGCAGACAGCCTTGTCTCGTTCCTGATTTTAGTGGAAATGCTTTCAACTTTTCTCCGTTAAGTATTATACTAGCTGAGGGTTTAGCATATATAGCCTTTACATAGTTCAGAAATGATCCTTTGAACCCTATCTTCTCTAGAGTTTTGAACATAAAAGGGTGCTGGATTTTATCAAAGGCCTTTTCTGCATCCATTGAAATGATCATATGGTTTTTGTCCTTTATTCTGTTTAAGTGATGAATTACATTAATTGTTTTGCATATGTTGAACCAGCCCTGCGTTCCTGGGATGAAGCCCACTTGATCATGATGGATTATTTTCTTGATAAGTTTTTGAATACAGTTTGCTGGAACTTTATTAAGGATTTTTGCATCCAAGTTCATCAAGGATATTGGTCTGTAGTTTTCTTTTTTTGATGTATCCTTGTTGGATTTTGGTATCAGAGTTATGGTTGCTTCATAAAAAGTGGATGGGAGTATTCTCTCCCTTTCAACTTCTTGAAATAACTTAATAAGGAGAGGTCTTAGTTCCTCCTCAAAAGTGTGGTAAACATCAGCGGAGAAGCCATCAGGTCCTGGGCTTTTCTTCTTTGGTAGACTTTTAATTGCAATATGGATTTCAGTGTCTGTGATTGGGCTATTTAGGAATTCAATATCCTCCTGATTCAATTTAGGAATGTTGTATGTGTCAAGAAATTTATCCATTTCTTCCAGATTATCAAATTTGGAGGAGTATAGGTTTTCAAAATATGATCTTCTAATTGGTTGTATTTCTATGGGGTCAGTGGTGATCACTCTCTTTTCATTGGAGATTTTATTGATTTGCTTCATTTCTCTCCTTCTTTTGGTTAGATTCGCTAGGGGTCTATCTATCTTGTTTGTTTTTTCAAAGTACCAGCTTTTTGTTTCATCAATTCTTTTTATTGTTTTTTTTTTGTTTTCAATTTCATTGATTTCAGCTCTTATCTTTATTATTTCCTGTCTTCTGTTGGCTTTGGGGTTAGATTGTTCTTCCTTTTGAAGGGCTTTGAGATGAAGCATCAGCTTATTTATTTGGGATCTCTCTTCATTTTTAATGTGGGCACTCAGTGCTACAAATTTTCCTCTTAGGAAAGCTTTCATGCTGTCCCAGAGGTTTCGATATGTTGCATCTTCATTTTTATTCTCTTCCAAGAATTTTTGGATTACTTCTTTCATGTCTTCTTGGATCCATTCTTCCTTTAATAGAGTATTATTTAATCTCCATGAATATGTGTGCTTTCTGTTATTATTATTCCTGTTGATCGATAGGGTCATAGCATTGTGGTCTGAAAGGACACACGGGATAATGTCTACTTTTTTATATTTGCTGAGATTATCTTTATGAACCAAAATATGGTCTATTTTGGAAAAGGATCAATGTGCTGCAGAGAAGAAGGTGTATTCTGCTAACTTGGGATGGAAAATTCTATATATGTCTATTAAGTCCATTTGATTTATGGAGTTATTTAGGCTGGTGATTTCCTTATTGGTTTTTTGTTTTGATTGTCTGTCTAATGGTGACAACGGAGTGTTGAAGTCTCCCAGTATTATGGTGTTGAGATCCATGGGTGGTTTGATGTCATGGAGTAATTTATTCACATAGTTGGGTGCACTGTTGTTTGGAGAGTAAATATTAACTATGGTTATTTCTTCCTGTTGAAGGGTTCTTTTTACTACTAAATAGTGGCCTTCTTTATCTCTTCTGATTGATTTATGTTTGAAATTTAATTTGTTGGATATAAGTATAGCGACACCGGCTTGTTTTCTTGTGCCACATGCATGGTAGATTTTTTTCCCAACCTTTCACCCTTAATCTGTGGATGTCATTGTCTGTGAGGTGAGTTTCCTGTAAGCAGCATATGGTTGGATTTTGTTTTTTGATCCAGTCTGCAAGTCTGTGTCTTTTGAGTGGTGCATTTAGACCATTTACATTCAGTGTTAAAATAGAAGTGTGTAATTGATTCATTGTCACTGTGTCTTATTTAGCTACTTCTATGGTTGCCTTGGTTAGTTATTGCTGTGTGATACTTTTACTGAGTTTCTTCCATTTGTGGGTTTTGGGTATCGATTGCTTGTTCTTTTGTCTGGAGTGTTTCCTTGAGAATTCTTTGTAGGGCAGGTTTTCTGTTGATGAATTCTGCCAGTTTTGTTTTGTCATGAAAAGTTTTTATTTCTCCACCAAATTTGAAGCTGAGTTTTGCTGGGTATAGAATTCTTGGCTGCATGTTGTGGTCATTTTGATGTTGAAAGATATCATTCCAAGACCTTCTTGCTTCCAGAGACTGGGTTGAAAAGTCACAGACAATTCTTATTGGCTTGCCTCTGAATGTGATTTGGCGTTTCTCCTTTGCTGCTTTTAATATAATTTCTTTGGTATCCATGTTGTACACTTTGAATATGATGTGTCTTGGTGGGTTTCTCTTTTTATTAGGCCTGTTTTGTGTCCTTTAAGCTTCCTGGATAAGCATGTCTGATTCTATTTTTATGTGTGAGAAGTTTTCCTTCATGATTTCTTTGAGAATATTCCTCACACCATTGGTGTATGTCTCAATTTCTTCCTGCATCCCAATTACTCTCAGGTTGTTCCTTCTCATTTCATCCCAGAGATTCTTGAAATACCGGTCATGATCTCTTAATTATTTTTCTTTTTTGGTGTTGGTGAGCTCTAGCTTGATCAACCTATCTTCATTGTCAGAAGTTCTTTCTTCAATAGTGGAGGTTCTATTTTCTACTGAAGTTAGTCTATTATTAAATTCTTGCATGGACCCTCTCATGTCATTGACTGAAGATTTTAGGTCTGAAACTTCCTTTTTGAGGGTGTCAGTTTCTTTAATGATAGTGTTTCTCAACTCTTGAGTTTTTTCATTTATTCCCTTCATTATCTGTTCTTTTAAGTCATTGTTTGTTTTGTTATCAGCTCATTGATATATTGTTCTAGATTTTCACCCCAGTCCCTGGCCATAGCCCCCTTACTAGGGGAGTTTTGGGATCAGGACAAACCTCTTCGATTTTGATTTCTCATGTCTGAGGAGATTCTTCTCTCTTATTTGACCAGTGAACCCTTCGTGGAAGCAATACAAGACTTGGTGGTTCTTTTTCCTGTCACTAGCCTTAAGGACTAAGCTGATGGATTGGGAAATCTGTCCAAACCCTTACTTGGAATGGGGGTTTTGTCAGGAAAGTTGATTTCAAAAGATTGTCCCCTTTACTGTGAACTGTTTGCTATGTAAGACAGAATAAGAGAGACGATAAATAGGGAAAAAGAAAAAGAGAAAGAAACCTAAAAAACAGGCTATCAAAACAGGAAGAAATACTATTATTATTTTTTCCCTAAAAGAAGAAAGAAAAAAGAAATAAAAAAGTAATAATAATAAAATAAAAATTTTAAAAAAAGGAAGAGTGGGGGAATAACCAACCCCCGAATTTAACAGGGCAGGGAAACAAAAAAGCTATTGTTTTTATATATCGAAGAACCTGTAAACTCTACCAGTTATTGCATTAGTGCACATCTAGAACATGCCTGCAACAACACCGGCAAACAAACAAAACAAAATAACAAAAAAATTTCTTAATAGTAAAAACTTGGAGGTATAGTCAGTAAAAGTGTCTCTGGTCCTTTTTCAAGGAGATCTGTCTGGGTATGAAAAGCTGGGTTTCTCTCTGTTGGGGCTTTCAGGGGATCTGAAAGTCAGAAGTCTTATGCTTTCACAGCTCCATCTGCTGGTGATTGCCAAAATTGACTCCTGTGGCTCTAGAGCTGGGAGATCTTAAAAGGGGGGAAGTCCTTCTGTCTATGGTGGGGTTTGTTTAGTGCTGATCAATGTTTCCCTTTACTCCTCTACCCACACCCCTTATGTGAAGAGGATTGAGGGGCTAACCCAAGCCTTCTCCTTCTGGTTCAGCCCGTGGTTTGCAGCCGGCTCCAGACGCAGTTTTACGAACCTGCCTTACAGACCTAAATGGCGGGTTGGTCCCGAACGGTCCAGGCGAGTGAACTCCTCCCAGGGGGTTCAAAGATGGATGCTGGGCTCCCCGCTCTTTTAGTTCCGGCTCCTGCTTCCGCAGCACAACCTGCTTCTCCGCGCTTGTCTGCAGGCAGCTTCCAGACACTGATCTTGCACCAGGCAGAGAATAGGCACGGGAAGTGACTTTGTAAAAACGCTTTCTTTAAAGCACTGCAGGTTTTCCGCGCCGCTGTGATCACAGAGTGTCAGACTCCGGCCCCAGACCCAGGCGGAATGCCAGCTAGGGAGAGCAGCCGGGAGCCAGTGTCCAGCCGGGGCAGGAGAAAAACAAAATTCCCCTGCCTTCTCCCTAAGTCACTGCTCCTCAAAACCACCGAGCAAATTAGGACTGAGGTTTCAAGATGCTAATCCCCCAAACGCACCTCAAAATACTGGAGGAGAGCTGGGGATTTCCCATTCAGTCTCGGAGCCACTGGGGAAGCCTTCTCCCTTCAGAACACCATCTTGCGACCGGTCTCACTAGATTCATTTTGATGACTCTAATAATTTACTGCTATGCACGAATCAGTCCCTAACCAAAGACCTGTAATGTAGAAGAAGGATATCAGGAGGCAGAATGGAGGGAGGGGTAAGGGAAGGCAATGCAAAATAAATCCTTAAAAATTCATGTTATGTTTATGTATAAATATACACAGGGAATTTCACCTTCATGCATAAGTAAAAAGAGCCAGTCAAATATAAACAAATAGATGGGTATAAGGAAGTCTAGTAGAGTAGCAGAAGGAGAATGGGGAGGAGGGACAGTGGGAGGAAAAAGGAGGGAATCGTGAACTGAAATTGAATTTCATGCATGTATTAGTTGGTCAGGATAAACTCAACTACTGGGTATAACTGTAAAGCAATAATAATAATAATAATAATAATAATAATAATAATAAAGAATAAGTCCCCAATCTTGATGGCTTAAAACAACAAACCATCAACATCTCAAGATATCTTAGGCCAGGAATTCAGAAAGGGACTGGATGAGCAATTCTCTATTGTATGTGTCACTGAAGTTATTTGTTAGTATTCATCCAGCAGAAGGGCTAAGCTGGAGGGCCCAAGATGGCTACATGTATGTATTTAACATATTGGCTGGGGAGATGGAAGGGCTGAGCTCAGTCCGGACTCTGGAATGAAATTTCTACACATGGCATCCCATGAAAAGTGGTCTGTGGGCAGTCATATTTCTTCCTCTTGGCTCAGAGTCCCCAGAGTGAGCACTCTTCTGGGATGGATACAAGACATCTCATGACCTAGTTAATGAGTCCTGGGACATTAATTCTACCATATTCTATTGGTCAAGTTCTTCAAAATATAGGGAGCCCTATATTTTAAAGGAGGAGAATGAGACTTGAATTCTTAATGGGAGGAGTAGCAAAAACTTTCTGGTCATCTTTATTCAATTATACAGACTTATGCCCTGATGAGAAATGCTAAGGATATTTGCAACTCTGTCTTCAACAACATCCTATTGTATAGCTTGGTATAAACACATTTTGGACAGTCTAATGGCCCATGACTACAATCACCTATAACTTTCCACCAATGTGTTTTCTCTGGCCACAGTATTTTTCTCAGCTCACTCAAAGGTTAGGCTGAAAAAGCTTGATACTACTTATGCTTAACCTTAGTTCTCAGCTAATTGTCAGTGAGAGATGGAGGATAAACACCCCACCTTCTTGACTCCCAGGTGCGATAATTTTAAAATGTGTTCTAAAGAGTTGCCCAGAGGTCTCTGGTGTGACTGAACCCTCATTGCCCATAGTAATAACCTGCTTATCAACCAACCCAACTTTCATTTCTTTCTTCTCCCTGCTTTATTTTCCAACCCCCTTATCAGTGCTTCCTGGTAGCTTCTTCCAAATAAATTGAATGTACTGCTTTTGTTATAGGGAGAATTATTGGAGACTGCATATGAGTACACAGAATTATAGTATCTGATTGTAGTAGATTTGTCTACAATTTGGGAGTGATACCACATCTCTTAAGATCCAATTAAACTATTAGTAATTTAAAGGGTTATTGACTTTATGGGATTTAACTGAACCTTGCCAACACCCCTCCCCTTTTCCACCAAAGAACTTGCTTCTTTTGTTCAAGGATTTCTGACTCCTGGGTCACTTTCTTGTTTCTGTAGAAACAAAAATGAGTTGATTTGCTTTAGCTCTTTATTTTGCCTGGGTGTATGCAGTGTGACTGGATTGTCCCCCAAGGAGGTCTGAGGAATTTTTGGAGAGAGGGATCTCAACTCAGGATGAGTGAGGTCCTTTAAAAACTTCATAAAAATGACTTTAAGGACACACCAGTTAGAGGCACAAACAGAAATTTAGGAAAGAGACAAATTCAAGGGAGGACAAAGGCCATCCCAAGAGCAAGAAGCAACAATCCCTTGTCATGGGTGTTAATATTTATACAGGAACAGTAGCTAGGGTCTGAACTAGGGGTGGAGTTGTGGCAAAGTCACACAATGTCGTGCCAGTTTTCCCTGCACTTGCGCACTGCACTGACATGTTGCTCTGCAGGCAAGGACAGTGGCCAGGTTGCTCAGGAGCTGCTTGTTTTGCATTCCAACGGTTCATGGCATTTCCTGCATTCCAGTAGTTTACAGATGTTTTTTCTTTTGAGATTCAATATATCTTTTTCTGTATCCCTGAATTTCTATCTCAGGCTGATACAATGAAAATGCACAAGTGTGTGTGCACAGGTGCTCTCTCTCTCTCTCTCTCTCTCTCTCACACACACACACACACACACACACACAACACCAGTAAGCAGCCTGCCTTGATTAGTTTGCTGGTAAAGGCTATAGTATGTTCTGTTTTTTTTTTATATATTCATCTTATTTGGTGGTAGTGGGGGTACTGTGGATAGAAGTCAAGGATGCTTAGCCACTATACCACATCTCTAGCCCTTTGTATCTTTTATTTTGAGACAGGGTGTTGCTAAGGTGCTTAGGGCCTCGCTTAGTTGCTGAGGCTGGCCCTGAACTTGTGATCCTCCTGTTTCAGCCTCCTGAGCTTCTGGGATTACTGGTGTGTGCCACCACAACTGGCTTGTTTATTTTTTTAAATAAACAAATATAAATAATGAAAACATCTGAATGACTTGCCAATTTTCTTTGCTTCCAAAAGAATAATGAGAACTTTTACCCAGAACATTTGGAGATAGAGCAAAACCTTTTTTTAACATGTCCTCTCAACCATACAACAACATTATTTTTAATACTAGCCACATGATAATCATTCAAATAATTAGTATTTCTTGATTTAGTATTTATTATTTCTAGGTTTAGTCTTTGGTTCTAAAACAACAAAAAAATTAAAAGAGAAATAACCATTGAAAAAACAGTCTTCAACTTCAGTAAAATGTTTTTGTGTACTAAAAACTCATCCTTATCAAGCAAAGTGATTACACATGCAGTTTGTGTGTTGTTTGCACTGTTTTAAATTTCAAATACAAATGAAAACTCCTGGGAGTCATGTAAAATAGCAGAATTGTCTCTTTGTCTTTACCATCACTGTGCTTTCCTTGTTTATTCCGAGTCTGGTTTAACTCGGGCCTCTGCGGTGCTGCAGGAGTCAGATCTGAGATCTGTGGACAACACTGGCAGCCAAAGGAAGCTGCAGCCCTCTGCTCTCCTTACGAATTCACTCTCAAAGCAGCTGCATGTAATGGAACCGTTGTGTGATAACAGTTGAAGCTGTAGCTGGAGTTCTTTAAATTAGCTTCCATGTAGAACATAGTGCTTATTAAATGATAAGTGACTAAAATGTACAATTTGAAGTTAGCATGTGTATTGCCCAAACCCGACAAATAATAATTATGATAATTATTCAGAATTTGTACCAACAAATGCTTGTTTCTGAGAGGAGTATTATATTACTGAAGTTGGGTAGGATCCCTGGCACAAGGTGGCACTTAGTGATGAATCAAAGCGAGGACATTCAGTTTTAGCCTTGTTTTCAGGTACTAATGCCAGAATGCATCCCTCAAGCCTGCATCACACCCCTCACTCTGTTTTTGGTCCCCCACTGCTGAGGGCTCTGATGGGTTATTTATCTTTGATTAGAAGGCAAAAGAGGAGTTTAGGCTTTCTTCCCTCTGGTTTCAGCAGCAGGATGGGAATTAAATCTGTGAGTTCATCACATGTGTGTATTCTTATTATCTGTGAGCTAGGAACCTGGGTAGGCAAGGGATGCTGAGCCTGTTCCTATCAAATCCTGAGGCTTGAAGAAAATATTTTAATTTCGTGCAATATGAATTCTTAATTTGATACAATAAGAATTCTTCTTTTGAAGAAGTTGTGACATAAGCAAGGGAGACGAAGTGCAACCCTGGAAGAAGGAATGCGTGGCAGCATTGAGTCCAGTCTCCGGAAGCCCTTCTTGTCTCTGTGGGATGGTCCTGAAGTTTGTGATACGAAACAAGGTTGGACGTATTAACAAAGTGACAATGTCAATTCTGTGTCTTACTCAGTTTACATTTCGTAACTGTGTTGTGAAAATGGGATGATTTGTCTGTTTATGGGAATTTCCACATCACTTTCTCGAGTTGAACTGTATCAACCCATATCACTTCTATCAGTCAACTCCCAGTGTTAGGGGACAGACAGATATGAGTGGTGGGAACATGAGGTTGAGGGATTAACTATATAAACTGGGCCCACAGTGCTGATTCCCATATAGATTCCTTAAAAAACAAAACAAAACAAAACAAAACAAAACCAGAAACAAAAAAACACTTTACCTGTTCCCCTTCCTCATTTAAGTCAATAGGATAGTTGCTTCCTTAAGCAAAAGACCTGTTATATGCAGGGGAAATGCAGGACTGAGATGCCAGTAAGAAGCATCCCTAAAGGGGAGATCTTTTGTGACCCTGACACAGAGCAGATCCCAGAACTCAGAGACAGAAGGATAATTCCACCTAACCATAAAATCTGTAAGAACAGATTCCAATTAGAAACATTTAGCATGGACCTAAGTAACCTATAGTTGTCATGATCAGAGGGGACTTGAAATTCTCCAATGTCCTTCTGCTCTCAGTCAAAAGTCAAGAAGTGGACTTGGGCCGGACTCTCTGGAAACTTCTTTGGGCTCCCTGCTAAAACTGCAGGACAGGAACAGCACTCTGTCATTCTCCACTCTGAGTGGACCCACCCTCTCCCTTGAAAGCGTTTCCTTTTCCTTTTTGCTGTCCCTCCTAATAAGCACTTTCTGCTACTCTGAGCGACATGTCCAGAATCTTTCTGGCACGATTGCGAGAACAGGTGAGAAAGGACTGCAGGGGCTGCCTAAGCCCTGTGGCAGGCCCTTGCACCTTAACACTAGACTTCTACTTAGTCCAGGAGGCTGCTGGGTCAGACCTCAAAGTCTCTAAGACAGTGGGAGGTAGAGCTGGGCTCTGCACCACTGCACCAAGTCCAAACAGGCTTTCTCTCTGGAGAGCTACTGGGCCTTAGAAGCCACATGATGTCCATCAGTTGAAAAGCACCAAAGCTTTTTCAGGGATGATGCCATTCTTAAAATTTACTATTCTATGTACAGTTTTTATAGTGGTACAGAAAATTGCACAGATCTTCATGTGGCGCTCTTGTGTCACTGACACCTTTTAGAATCCTTGGCACGTGGTGTTGAATAGAAGAAGCATTAATGAACACAGCTGTGTAATTAGCTCACAGATGGAGAGACGAACGTTTAACAACCACAAAAAACAAAAACAAAAACAAAACAAAAACAACAACAAAAAAAACACCATGGCCCTTCCACTATCCCTGTCCCCCAAGGGTCACTGCTCTCCTGACTTCTAATCCTGCAGGTTGGTTTTGCCTGTTTTTGAACTTTACTTAGATGAGATTATAAAGCATGTGTTTTTCTAGGTATGTTTTTTTTTTCATTCAATGTTATGTGTATTTGGTTGTTTAAATCATTGTTACAACATGTAGCTGGCTCATTTCATTACTATACAGATGATCCTTGAATTAGGGGTTTGACTTAAGAGTTTTTGACTTTGCAATGGTGTGAAAGTGATGTACATTCAATAGAAATGATTCTTTCAGTTTTGATCTTTTCAATGAATTACATGAGATGTGCAACATGTTATTCTAAAATAGGCTTTACAAGAGTTGATTTTGCCTAACTCTAGGCAAGTGTAAGTGTTCTGAGGATGTGTTTAAAAAGTGGGACTAACCTACAACGTTCATTAGTTTATGTGTATTAAACGCAGTTTTAGCTTATGATTATTTTATTTATTTAAGAGAGAGGGAAAGAGTGAGACAGACTTGAGAGAGAGAGAATCAACTTTGTTTTTTAATCTGGGTTTTGTTTTTCCAACACTTAGTTGTACATATGGTCCTGGGGTTTGAAGTCAGGTCCTTACGCATGCCAGGGAAGCACTCTAATTGATGAGTCACTACTCCAGCCCCATGATTATTTTAAATTCACAATGTTTTACTGGGTGGAGCTCCAGCTTTGGCTCTTATGAGCGTATTTTTTGGAAACATGCAGATATTTTTGTTGGTTATATGGTAAGTAGTGGACTCTCATATCTTTTGAAATGCATTTTCCTTTCTTTTCATCCCTAAGACTTCTTCTCATCTTGGAGCTTCAGTTAAATCTCTCCTGAGCTACTGTAAAACTTTCTGGTTTAAGTAGATCCCTTTTTCAAGCCATCTGTTTACACTCTCATCACAGTTACTGCCCTGTTGGATTCTCTTCTTCCACCTCCAACATGTCTTGTGGCCGTCCACTGTCTTCCAAACAGGGAGCAGTGTTGAAGGTTCTCCAAAACTTGGCTTTGACAGGTGCTCTCAGCTTCCACCAGCCACCTCATTCTTTTGCACGTTTGTTGACCAGTCACTATCTTATTTATAGTTCCTAAGTTGCACATGTCCCATTAGGGGGTATTTTCTCAGTCTAAAATATTGACTTTCAACAGGGAGACTACTACAAATGAGGAAGGGGAAGGGCAAAGGAAGGGAGGGCAATGGGAGATGAATACGACCTAAGTATGTTTTTTGTATGTTTGAATACACCACAGTGAAATTCATTCTGTATAATTAAAAGGTACAAATAAAAAATTACTGTCTTTCCAATTTCCAGATCTTAAAGTTTCTGATAAGAGTCTAGCGCTCTCTCTCTCTCTCTCTCTGTGTATATATGTATACATATATATATGAATATTCCAGAGTGGATATCTATAATCAATACCTAATAGGCATTACCAACTTTTGACTCATTTTCTACCTGCTTTTCCCCTTTGTCTTCTATTCTAGGCAAAGACACATTTCATTTTCTTGAGCTCCACAGTTCAGATGTCACTTACATATTCTCTTAACCCACTGCTCTCCCCATCCAATATGGGATCCATTTCTGACTGTCTGCTCCCCTATAAAGCATAGCCCCATCTCTGCCTCTTTACCTCCTTGATGCTTATCAGTCTGGGTCCTGCTTTGGTGTCTCCATCCTGGGCTGCATCTGTACCTCCTTTCTGGTTCTCCTGCTTCCTTCTTTGTCTCCCTCTGGTCATTCATTTAAAAAATGGATCTGTTCATGTCACTCCTCCATTCTTAAAACCTTGAAGTGTTTTCCATTTTCCTTGGAGTAAAACCCAATTTCCTCTCAGTCACCTGGAAAAAAACAGCACTGTTTCTCCTCTTCCCTAATATTTCTTCCTCTGAGATGGTTTCTCAGCCCACCACCCCCACAATTCATTCATTATCCCTTTGCCCTGTTTTGCTTTTTAGAGAGCTCTTGCTAGGGATTAAAATTGTAGTAGATTTTTTTTTTTGTCTCCCCTGACTAGCATGTAAGCTCTGACAGGGCAGGACTTCATCTTGATTACCATTGTAACCCAGAGCATATAATAGTGCCTGGCCCATTGGAGGCACTGAATAACCATCTGTTGAATAAGCAGAGGTGTGAATGAATGAAGATGTAAATGGATACACAGGGTCCTAATTCCTCCACTTATGTCAGGACTCATGACAAAGCTCTCATTCTCCTATCATCTTCTACAACATCCCTACAATATTGTCCCTCTCCTTTCTCTGGAATAATTTACCTTTAACCTTTAATGTATGACTTATTTTATTCTGTCTTATAAAATTTGACTTGTCAGTCTCCTTTCTGGGATGTATTCTGCTAGAGAGCAGGGCCTTTCCTTCTCGGCTATGATCTTGAATAAGAACTGCGAATGGGTTTTCAAGCTGCCCGTCTTAGTAAAGATTTAACTGATGTAAAAGGGGTTCAGCCATTTAAAGAAATCATTTGTGTGCTGTGAAAAGAACCTTACAAAGATCAGCATTCTTAAGTGTATTAGCATTGCACAAAGATATTTTTTGGCCTTCAAAATCCACTTCTAATCCACTTCAAATAAACTCTGCCTAAGGAAGTGCTGTGTGTCAGGGCTCAGTGGCTCTATGCTGACCTGTTTATTTCTAGCTGAGGGGACATTGGGATCCTAATTTGAAAACTTGATTAGAAAGACTTAAGTTTAAATGTACAATATCAGCTAAACTCTATTTTTTCTCTCTATTGAAAGTCCAGAAAAATACAAGCCTCAAATTACTTAGAGATCTCTGCTCTTGTTGACAGACTTCTAACTACAAAAAAGTCAGTTTAGAGTAAATTCTTATCCATAAGAGTAGGAATTAGTTTCCAGATTGGATGTCTTTCGTTTGTCTGTTCGCTTGTTTGTTCAACAATTTCAAATGCCATTTAATCATCAAAGGATTTTGAACATTTGAACTTTGTCTCAGTTATGGGATGTAAAAGCTCTTCTTTTGGAAGCATGCCAAAGAAATCACAATAGAAAATGCGTAACATTGAACAAACACACCTGCTTTGCAGACTTTTACCTCCAGCCTAAGATGAATGTTATTGATGTGTCATTTAGAGCCATTATGTGTTATACTGGAAATATTTGTGCTTTTCTTGATTTAAAAATGAGATGCCTAAGATGTCATTAGTTCTCTCAATTAGATTTGGAGAGAAGACCTACAATACAATGGAAATATCACCTCTGCATGGTATACATGGACACTTATTTTTTTAAAAATAGCATTAATAGGGGCTGGAGAGGTGGCTCAGCAGTTTCGGTGCTTGCCTGGCAAGCACGAGAACCCGGGTTCAAAACCCAGCACCACGTACAATACTAAGTGTTGGAGCAACTCAGGCCATGTGAAAAACTAAATAAAGTTGTTAAAAAAATAGCATTAATAGTTTTTTTTTTTTAATAACCAAAGGGAGTAGCAGAGCTACAGGGACTTCTTTTTCTTTCTTTTTGAGGTTTCCTAATAGAAGATTTCATGAGAACTAAAGATGCTTTGTACATAAAGAAGGAAAGATAACTAACTTTTCCACACATTCAAATTATTATAACAATCAACCAGAGTTTCTTTTTATCATTCATTATTCTGCCACTTTGAAAATAGGGCAAATAATTAGGTCATCAGAATTAGAAAATGAAGCCTGAGATAAAAATCCATTAAATTGCATTATTTCAAGTGTAAAAAGCAGCAAAGCAGATATTTTATGTGAATTTCATGCTATCGCAGAGATAGTAGCTTTATCTGTAAAATAATTTGAGACTACAGATATACCCAGAGCTTTAATCGTATCATATTTAAATTTCAACATATCTGTAAAAGCCAAATTAATGCATTTATGCTAAAGTTAAAAAGTGACATTAGCTTGTTACAAGAATAATATTTCAATAATAAATGTTTATTTAGGAAATTTTACTTTAAAATTTAGAAAGTCATACATAAGGGAATCTATACATGATAGAATAAGTTCACACCAAGTCTTTCCTTTGATGACAGTCACAATTTGTCCCCAGTTTTTTTGATGATAGTAACAATTTTGTCCCATTTGCTATTGACATAAACTTGGATGTATTACTTGGTTTTGCTTAGGGTTCTTAATTTCAAGCAGCTGACTCTTTGCTTATGTGAGCTTAGGAGGACTGAATTGGGAAAGCTGGGAATTGATGGGAAGCCTGGAAATCAGGTAGAGGAAAACAGATAAGACCAGGGGCACTTACTACCAGGCTGGAACCATAATCCATGTCTTATCTCAAAAACTTCTGTTTCAGGCTTCTATCACCACATTTGAGTCTGTTGGTATCACTGCATTAGGTACTGTGATAGCCACACTTGGACATGGATGTCATGGACAAGGGAGACCTCTTAGTGTTGGAGAATCCCAGGCTCAATACTTGATCCTCTTCTCATGAACATCTGTACTCAGTCCCTTTGTAATCTCACTTGGTCTCATTGCTTTAAACAGTATCTATTTGATGCTGATTAACAAATTTATTTCTCTGCTTAGATCTCTTCCCTGAACGCCAGACTCATATCCATGTAATTGCCAACTTTATCATTTCTACTGGGATGTCCAATAGAAAATTCACTATAATATGTTTTAGTCAGACTTTTTTTTTCCCCACTCTGACCAAGACCTGACAAGAAGAAATTGTAGTGGAGGAAAAGTTTATTTGGAGCTCATGGTTTCAGAAGTCTCAGTCCATAGATGGTCAACTCTTTTGCTCTGAACCTGGGGTTAAGCAGAACATCATGGTGGAAGGGAGTGGCAGGGAAAAGCAGCTCAGTACATGGCCACCAGGAAGCAGAAAAAGATTCTACTCTTCAGGGATAAAATATATTGCCCAAAAGTGCACCCCACAATGATCCACCTCCGCCAGTCACATACTATCTGCCTACTATTACCACCCAGTTAATCCTTATCAGTAGATTGATGTACTGATTAGGTTAAGGCTCTCATAATCAAATCATTTCACCTCTAAATGTTCTCTGAGTTTTCATCCCACTTAAACATCACTCCATCATTCCCCTTCCTTAATCTCTTTTCTTTTTCTCATATATCACTTCTAGTCCATTAGAAAATCCTCTTGGTTCCATCCTGAGTATATATACAGAAGTTCACTTCTTTTCCACTCTGATCTGGGCCACCATCATCTCTCACCTGGATTATCATCCATTGTTCCTGCTTTAAGCTTTGACTATATACACCTCTGACATACTGTACACCCAGCACAGCAGGCAAAACAATCGTGTTGAAGTATAAGTTGAGTTTGTATATGAACATAGTTTCCATATGGCTTGGCTAAATATCTAGGAATGAAGTTCCTAGGTTGTATGATAAGTGTATATTTAAGGCTATAAGAATTGCCAAACTGAATTCCAAAATGGCTGTACCATTTTGCATTCCTACCGACAATGTCTAAGAGTTCTAGTTGTTTCATTTTCTCTCTAGCATTTGATATTTTCAGGTTTTATCTTGTTTTATTTTCCATTCTAGTAAACATATAGTGATATCTCATTGTGGTTTTAAGTTGCATTTCTGTCTATACTTGGGGCATCTTTCCATATGCTTATTTATAATTATATATCTTCTTTATGCAAATGTCTATTTAAATATTTTTGCCACTTAAAAACTGGGTTGTTTTATTGATTTTGAGTTCTGACAGTTCTTTGTATACATTAAATATGTTCTCTCTCTGTTGCTTGTAAACACCTTCTCCTAATCTATGTCTTATCTTTTAATTCTCTTAATATCTTTTACAAAGCAGTTTTAAAATTTGATGAAGTTCAGTTTATCAGTTTGCTCTTTTGCAGATTTTTTTGTGTTATATCTAGGAAATATTTGACCAACTAAGATCATAAAGATTTTTCCTAAATTTGTAGTTTTTTTTCACCTTTATGTTTATGCTCCATTTTGAATTATGTGGTTTTTAACTTTATTCATGTTTTCTGTAAAGAGAAACAGCTTAATGTCCCTCACCTGGGAAATGGAACAAGTTGTGCTATATCCATACCATGGTTATAAAAATAAGAGTTAATTACTGTGATATATAATGGCATAAATGAATCTCAAATGTATTATGAAAAGTGAAAGACGTCAGCCTCTCAGAACTATATGTTATATGAGTTCATTTAATTTATGTTCTGGAAAAGACAAAACTATAAAGACAAAAAAGGAATCACTGAATTTCAGTGACTAGAAATGGGAAAGAGGTTGATACCAAAGAGAAATGGAAAAATTTTGGTAAGAGATGGAATTGTCCTATACCTTGATTGTGGTGGTCGTTGCATGACTTATGTGTTTGTCAGAACTCACAGAATTGTCCACAAAAAGAATGATCTTTATTGCTATAGTTTGAGTATGAAGTGTCTCCCAAAAGCTCATGTTTAAGACAATGTAAGAATGTTGAGAGATGAAATGATTAAATTATGAGAGCTTTAGCCTCATCAGTGGATTAATCCACTTGAACGGATTAACTGGGTGGTGACCGTAGGCAGATAGGGTGTGATGGGAGGAAGTAGGTCACTAGAGGCATGTTTTTGGATTTTATATTTTGTTCCTGATGAGCTGAGCTCTATCTGCTTCCTGCTGTCATATCTTGAGCTGCTTTCTTCCACCACAACCTTCTTCTACAATGTTCTGCCTCACCTTGAACCCAGAGCTAAGGAGTCAGCCAACCATGGACTGAACAATTGAGACCATGAACCAAAATAAACTTTTCCTCTTTTAAATTTTTCTTGTTAGGTCTTTTGGTCCCAGCAATGCAAATATAACTAAAACATTCTATCTTAATTGATGAACCTACATTGACACATCAATATCACCCAAAGTCTGAAGTATACCCATGCATTTGGTGGCGTACATATTATGGCTTGGAATGTATATTGACATGTAAGTTCATCAACTGTGACAAATATACCACTCTGCTATGGGATGTTGAAGATAGGGGAGGCTATACAAGACAAGAGGCAGAGGTTAGCATACAAGAGATATCTATGCAAAGGGGAATGAAGGGAAGGGAGCAAGAATGGGGTAGAAAAAGACAGTGGAATAAATCTGACCTAACATTCCTATGTACACATATGAACATAATACAGTAAAGTTCACCATCATGTACATCCTTAAGACACAAATTAAAAAAAATAACTATAAGTAAATAGCAGAAAGATCAGTAGAGCACAGGAAAGGCAGCAGAGGGTGGGAAGAAGGGATGGAAGGGGTAGCATTGGGGACTGAATTAGAACAAATAATATTCCATGCTTTTATAATTAAGTCCAAATAAATTCTATTGTCATGGATAACTAAGAAGAATTAATAATTTTTTTAAAAAATGAAATCTATGTATCTTGCTCTCAATTTGCTATGAACCTAAAATTACTCTTAAAAAGTCTTTAAAAATAACAAATATATCCTTATTTAGTAAAATGATAATGTAAATAGATAAACCAGATCCTTAATTCGTTGGATCAAAACTGTTTTTCTTGGAGTAAAAACTCAAATCCCTATAATGACTATGCTTCAACTAATTTCATGCTCATTCATCGCTACTCCAGCAACTGTGGTTCCCTTGCTTTTTTTTTTTTTTTTTAAGATAATCCTTCCTTGGAGTATACACTGACAGCTCCCTCTGCCGTTCTCGCTCAGCTCCATGGCTCCCAAGGTGTTAACTGGGTATCCTGGGGCACTGAATTCAGTTCACAGCTGTACTGACGGTTATTTTAGAATTCAATGGAAATATATTGATATCTTCTGAACACATCATAAACTATTAGCCAAAGGTAGTTAGTAATTTCATCATTAGATTGAGTGACATTACTTTTGTTGGTAGAACTTTGAAGAAAATATAAAGTTTGGTCTTGGAAGTTAATCAGAAAGAACTGTGTGAAAGTCAGTGTAACACAGGAAATGAGAGTGCTGACATTCAATCTGATTACAAGGCTGTGGTATGCCCAAGAGGACACACATCCTATTAGAAGGTAATTGTGGTCATTTAAGAATGAAATAAAAATTAATTTTTTTTCTATTCATGAAATCTAACTAACCAAGCCAAGCTCCTTCCAGAGAAAGGATCCCATGGTCGCTGCCTCCTCAGGCTTTTATGATGGCTGGTGGGGTCAACCCTCCTCCATTAGCATTCTTTCAACAGGGTCTTCCCTAATTGCAGAGAGAAGGCAGAGAGATTAGGTAGACCAAAGGACACATTATGATATGAGCTCACCAAGCTTCAGCTTTCTCAAAACAGAACAACCAGTAGCACTTATCCTTCAAGGACACTTGAAAATGAACCGATCTGATGTCTAGAGAGAGGTTAGAAAATGCTAGGTTCTCAAGGTGTACAAGGTCATCCGAATGTCATTCTGTCTTTAGGACCAATTTAGGCCATTCGAAATGTATAGGAGTTATAGATAAATGAGCTTATCAAGAAAAATTTGGAAAACTCATATCTCATACCAGCCTCATCCACCTTCAGAAGTTTAATTTTCATTAGGTCCTCTCAAAAAATGGCAGTTTAACTCAATTAGCTATTGAGTTATCTATTCAGCTAAAACGAAGCATGATAATCTCTTTCATTGGACATTTTATCATTCAAGAGATGATAATTCATATAAAAAGAGCAATCTAATTGAATGTTCAGGCCTGTGAATAAAAGAAAGAGAAATTAGCTTAGAAAAGTAGAAAAAGGCTTTCATGACAAGCTCAGTCTTGTCACTGACGTGATTTCTGAATGCAGTGATGTGGAGATTTGGGACTATAGATCTTTAAGGTGGAAGGAAATTTATAATTTACAGGTATATACAGTTCTTTTATTTCACTGATAATATCACCCACATACTTGTTTTTCCTATGTATAGATTCTGATTAGTTCTGGACTGACTGCTATTTTTTTAACGATGACAGTATTGCTTTTCTGTTGCACAAAATTTTGTAGCGCAGTGCTTAATTTGACTGGTATACCTTTAGGATTATTATTTCTCTCTTTTTTCTGGTTTGCCAAAAGGGTTTTTTTTGTAATAGTTAAAATTGTGACCTAAGTTTTTCTTTCTCTAGCTAATGTTCTACTTACTTCCATCCTGATTTTAACACCTTATTGTCTGAAGGGAAGAATACTTGTATACATGTCATTGAAACCACTAAAATGTGTGGCAACGACTTGTCCATATTTGATACTCACCAAGACTTTGTTGGTCATAGGGGAAGAATTTATTAAAGCCCCTCTTGTGTTTGTTGGCTTCTTCTTCTTTGTGCTATTTCCAGAATTCAAGTCTCTACTTATTTTGCTGTTGCTCCCTAATCCAGAGCTTTGCTAACAAGATTCCCAGCTGCTTTAAAAAAATGCTTTGAGTAAATGCCAGAAGGTATAAGTGGCATTTACTCAGAAAATATTTTTAGAGCAGCTGATGGTGTTTACAGTTAGAGCGATAATTGAAGGCATCGTTTTCAATTCAGAAGCAAGTAAACAAAAAGGTCTTCTCAGCTTGAAGTGTGTTCTTTTTAAAACATTTGTCTAGCCTGGAGAACAGTAGTATTAACTTAGTCTCATCTTCCACCTTTTACTTGACACCAGCAACCACATTCCTACTGAAAAGAAAACCAGAGTCCAAAAGCTTGAATTTAATATTTTTTATTTTATTGTTTTAATTTAAATATTCTGAGTAGATAATATATGTGCATGGAAGAAATGCAAAAAGTGAAAAATTCATACAGGGGACAGAAAACTACTTTCCACCATGTCTTCCATCAGTCTTGTTTCATTACCCAGGACTACCTTTAATAGCTGTTTCTTGGGTATTCTTTCAGCTGAATTTTAAATATGGGTATATAGGTCTATTCAAATGACATACATCATTGTGCATTGTATTTTTGTCAATTAAAAATGTATATTGGAGATCATATTACATCACTATATGCAAATCTGGATAATGTTTGTAATGCTGCTGTAGTCTTTTACCATGTAGATAAAAATTTTTATTTATTGAATTTGCCCTCACTGCTAAATTTTTGTGTTGTTTACTATTCCAAGAAATATTGCAATTCATATCCTTGCACACATGTCATTTTTCATATCTGCAACATGTTAAAATGAATTTTTAGCTCTGATTTTCTGAGTCAGTGGGCATATACATTTTTAATTTTAGCAGACAGAGTCAACATGTCCAAGATAGATACTGTACTCAGATCCATCAAAGGACTGCTTCTCCATAATTCCTCCAAACCTGTTATCAGATGTTGATTTTACCAATCTGATAATTTAAAAGACATAATTAACACATAATTTCATTACAGATTCATTTGAATTTTTGTTATTGGAAATGAGGCTGGACATTTTTTCATATGAGTAAGGTATCCTAACCCCATTATTCCTAGGGGTTTCCCCTATCAACTTTCTTCATAGGTTCCCTTCGTATATTAAGGAAACTACCTCTATTAACTTAATATGTACAGGAAATTGTTGCTGATTTTTTTCATAGACCATTTGTATTTTGGCTTTTTAGAGAATTGTGGCTTTGTGAGGCCAGAATTATAATTTTATGTAATCTCACCTCCTTCTCTCCTCTCCATTCCTTCTTTTATTTCTTTATGTTTAAAAAGGCTTTCTCCATATCAAGATGATAAAAAAAAATCCATGTTTTAGTTCAGTGCTGTGGGGGATTTATTTCTACACTTGTATTTTTTATCCCTCCAAAATTTATTTGGCACAGGCTGAGACACAAATACATATCTTTACTCAAAAGCTGCTTAGTTGCTTCTGCCCTATTCAGTGGATAATTTGTCTTCTCCATTGATATGCAGAAATATCTTTATCTCAGTAAAATTTGGATTTGCTTTGTAACTCTTTTTTTTCTCCATTTCACTGTACCTTATATTTGAGGGCTGTATTATACCTACAAAATATGTTTTAATATCTGCTTGGATATTAAATCTCCTTCATTCACAGTCTGGTTATTTTTTTATTCACTTTTTATATAAACTTTAGAATAAGTTTTAAATAATTTAAAATTCATTCTTTAAAAAATCTTTTTGAGGTCTAGTGAGGTGTTTCAGCAGTTACAGTGCTTGCCTGGCATGTGCAAGGATCTGGGTTCAAACCCCAGTGCCACATACAAAATTAAGTATTGACAAAGCAAGGGACAGATGAAAAACTAAATAAAATTGATTCTTTCTATTTCTCTGTCTTCCTCTCTCTTTCTCTCTTTAAAAATAAAATCTCTTTGGCATTTATGTATTTTTAATGGTTATATTTCATTTTTTCCCTCTCTTTTCATTGGCTCTTTTTAGTTACACATAATGTTAGGGTTCATTTTGACATAATTATAAAAGCATGGAATATGATTTGTTCTAATTCAGTCTCCAGTATTTCCTCTTTCTCTTCTCTCCTCTCTTGTTTGTTCCCTTCACTCTACTGTACTGATCTTTCCATTATTACCTGTAGATTTTTTATTATTGTTTTTGTTAGTGTCTTATAGAGATGTATTTATATTTATATATATTAAACATATATTTATATTTATTGTGGACATATATATATATTAATGAATTAAAATATGCTACTCATCCTTTCTATCCCAATATAGAGCATAGATTTTTCATATTCTATGTCTTCTTCATAAAAATTGACATTTTTTTTAAAGAGAGAGGGACAGTGAGAGAGAGAGAGAGGCAGAAAATCAATTTTATTTAGCTTTTCATGTGGTTTTCGTTGCTCTGACGCTTCGTTGTGTATGTGACCTCTCACATGCCAGGCAAGCGCTCTAACTGCTGAGATACCATTCCAGCCCTAAATTAACATTTTATAAGGTTTTTTCTGTACACAATATATTTCTTGTATATTCTGCATATGTTAGTATTTAGTTGGGATCGTTTATTCCTCGTAACTTTCATGTGGTGCTCTTTGTAGGGGCAGAGTGTTGATTTTTGTATATTAATGTATCCAGGCAGTTTAATGAATTTTGCTTTTGGTTATAATCATTTTTCAGTATATTCTCCTAAATTTTCCAGATATATAGAATATATATTCAATATATTGAATATATTCAATTCATATATTTTTACCACTTACTCTTCAATTTTAAAACATTTATGTTGCTTTCTCAATAGCTAGAACTTATGGAACAATGTTAAAGAATAACAATGATTATAGGCATACCTGCCTTATCACAATTTCATTATTTCTCCTGTTAACAGGAAGTATCTATATTTGTATGAGATTGATAATACTATTAAGGATGTGTTCTTTGCATTTAAGAGGAGGCTGTGTGCTTGTTATAAAAATAGATAATGAACTTTGTTAACTGTTTTTCAGTATCAGAAATAGTCATGTTTTTCTTTTGATCTATTAATATGTGATAATAAATCTCATAATATTGAAACAACCTTTAATCCCTAGCTTCTCTAGTGTTTTTTTTTTATTTTTGAGCAACCTTACAAGATTTTAACAAAACAATATAAAATGTGTATAAGATGTGTATATATTCTGGACATTGCAATTATCCCCAGGAGTGCCCCCCCCCAATTACCCTCCCTTATCCCTCCCTTCCCCTTCCCATTATAACTCTAAAAATAGTATTAGATTGTAAAGCATTACATCTTATCTGA
>PVKS010031531.1:0-23362 GCA_004027875.1 Aplodontia rufa | reverse complement strand
ACCTTCAAAGGCTGCAATATCATTGTTTCTAATTGCTGTGTAAAATTCCATGGTATATATGTACCACAGTTTTTGGATCCATTCATCCAGTGAGGGACATCTGGGTTGTTTCCATAGTCTAGCAATAGTAAATTGAGCTGCTATGAACATAGATATTGCTGTGTCACTATAATGTGCTGATTCTAAATCCCCTGGAAAGCTACCTAGGAGTGGAATAGCAGGGTCGTATGGTGGGCTCAACCCTAGTTTTTTGCGGATTCTCCACACTGCTTTCCAGAGTTATTCTTTACAGACATAGAAAAAGCAATTCTCAAATTCATTTGGAACAATAAGAAAGCAAGAATTGCCAAAACACTACTAAACAAGAAAGATGAAACAGGTGGTTTTGCCATTCCAGATTTAAAACTATACTATAGAGCCGTAGTAACAAAGACAGCATGATACTGGTATCAAGATAGGAAAGAAGACCAATGGAATAGAATAGAAGACCCTGAAACAAACCCTCAAATCTTTAAACATCTGATTTTTGACAAAGGGGGACAAAATATTACATGGAGGAGAGACACCCTCTTCAACAAATGGTGCTGGACAAACTGGTCAGCCACTTGCAGAAAGTTGAAATGAGACCCAGATCTTTCTCCTTGCATGAGAATCAAATCAAAATGGATCAAGGAGCTAGGAATTAAACCAGCTACCTTGCAAATGATAGAAGACAAAGTAGGTCCAACGGTCCAACACTTCAGCATTTGGGAGTAAGCAAAGACTTTCTCAACATGTCTCCAAAAGTGAAGGAAGTAAAGTCAAAAATCAGTGAATGGGATGCCATAAAGCTAAAAAGCTTTTGTACTGCCAAGGAAATAATCAAAAGAGTCAAGAGGTTTCCTACAGAAATGGAGAGAATCATGGGCTATGATTCCTATGACAAGGGTCTCTTATCCAGAATCTACAAAATCCTCAAAAATCTCAACTACAAAAACACTAACAGCCCAATTAATAAATGGGCCAAAGAGCTAAATAGAAACTTCTCACCAGAGGACATTGATCAAACCAATGAATACATGAGAAAGTGCTCTAAATCTCTCTCCCTTAAAAAAAATTGAAACATCTAGCTAATCAGTATACCTGAGGGAGAAGGGCTACAAGTTGAAAGGATAAAAAACATAGTCAATGAAATAATAGCAGAAAATTTCCCAAACCTTACGAAAGGCATAGAAATCCGGGCACAGAGGACATTTATAACCCCAAATAGACATGAACAGAAAAGAACCTCACTGCAACATATTGCAGTTAAATTGTCAAAAGTACAGGATAAAGAATGAATGTCAAAATCAGCAAGAGAGAAGTGTCAAATCATATGTGCGTGTATTTTTCAGTCCTGGGGATTGGACCCAGTGGTGTGCTACCACTAAGTCATATCCATGGCCCTTTTTATTTTTCGTTTTGAAAAATAAACTCCCCTCATCTGCAAAGACAGAGTCTCACTAAACTGTTAAGATTAACCTTGAACTTGTGATCCTCCTGCCTCAGCCTCCTGAGCTGCTGCAATTTCAGGAGTGTGCCATGGCTCTCAGCACCAAGTCCTTTGGCAACTCCAACTGACTAACAGCAGATCATAAACCCTAAAGGCCAGGAGGACATAGAACAATATTTGTTATTATTTGTTTTTGTTTTTGTTTTTGTTTTAGGGGAATTTGTTTTTTATTTGTTTTTAGTCCTGGGGATAGAACCCAGAGGCTTTTAACCACTGAGCAACATCTCCAGCCCTTTTATTTTTTATTTTGAGACAGGATCTCACCAAGTTGCTGAGGGCCTTGCTAAGTTGCTGAGACTGGCTTTGAGCTTACCATCCTCCTGCCTCAGCCTCCTGAGCCACTCGGATTACAGGTGTGTGCCCAGTGCTGCCAATCAAGATTACTATGTCCAACAAGGTTATCCCTCAGATTTGATAAAGAAATAAAGACCTTTTAAGATAAATATAAACTCAGAGAATTCATAAAAACTAGACCTGCATTACAAAAGATATTTAAAGGGGCAGCTTTTTGTTTACTTTCTTTCTGGTTGTTCGTTTGTTTTTCCAATACTGGGAATTGAAGAAAGGGCCTTGCACATGCTAGGCAAGCAGTCTGTCACTGAGCTGCATCCCCAGCTCACAAAAGATATTTAAGGGAATATTATATTCATAAGAGAAAGAAAGGTCAATACTATCATGAGAGTATGAAAGAAAAAACACGTTAGTTGAATAGATACACAGCAAAGAATCAAACAATACAGTAAACCATCAAACTACAAACATGAATAACAAAGGAAGAAACGAATCAAGGATATTCTAAACAACCAGAAGAAAATCAACCAAAATTCCTATCAATAATATCTCTGAGTATAAATGGTCCTAATTCTTCAATTAAAAGGCACAGACTGACTGAATAGATTAAAAAACAAACTCAACGATATGATGCCTACCAGAAACTCACCTCATCTGCAAAGACATAAGAAAACATGGACAATGAAATGGAATCTGAGAGGAAGGAGCAATAGCTACACTTCTTTCTGATAACAGACTTTAAGAAAAATCAGAAGAGATGCACATTTACAGAATATTCCATCCAACAACTGCATAACACATAGACTTTTCACCAGCACATGGGACATTTTCTAAAATAGGCCACATATTAGTCCATAAAGCAAGTCTTAACAAATTGCCCTCCACCCCAAAAAAAAGAAAGGAAGAAAGAAAGAATACTTTGCATTACAATGGAATGAAACTAAAAATTATTAGGAAGTGAAACCGCAGAAATTAGACAAACCAAGAGATTGAACAACATACCTTTGAAAAAATGGTGGGTCATTGAAGAAGTCAGAGGGGAAATTTAAATATTCCTTGCATGAAATGAAAATGGAAACACAAGCTGAGTGTGGTGCGGCTTGCCTCCAATTGCAGCTCCTTGAGAGACTGAGGCAGGAGGATTGCAAGTTCAAGACCAGCCTAGGCAACTTAGCAAGACCCTGCCTCAAAATAAAAAGGGCTGGGGCTGGAGTGGTAGCTCGGTGGTTGCGGTGCTTGCCTGGCATGCGCGAGTAAGCGAGTTTGAACCCCCAGCACCACATACACAACTAAGTGTCCCAGGAATGAAAGTCATGTGAAAAACTAAATAAAGATTGCTTTTAAAGGGGGTGGGGGCGGCTAAGGACATAGCTCAGTATTAGAGTGCTTGCCTAGCATTTTTGAGTTCCATCTCCAGCATAAGAAAGAAAGAGAGAAAGAGATGAAGGAAGGGAGGGAGGGAGGAAGGGAGGGAGGGAGGAAACCCAATCTACTAAACTTGCAGGATACAGCAAAAGCAGTACTAAAAGGAAAGTTTATAGTAATTAAGTGATGGCGTGATAAATATAGATCTCAAATAAATAACCTGATAATGCATCTCAAGGCCTTAGAAAAACAAGAACAAATCAAACACAAAATCAGCACAAGGCAAAAAATAATAAACATCAGAGAAGAAATAAATAGAAGCTTGAAGGACAACACAAAGGATCAATGAAACAAGGAGTAGTTCTTTGAAAAGAAAAACAAAAACTGACAAACCTCAAACCTTTAGCTAAACTGACCAAAAGGGGAAAAATTCCAAATAAATAAAATTAGAGATGAAAAGGGAGAGATTACAACAGAGACCACTGAAATTCAAATATCACTAGGGAATATTTTGGAAAACTATATGTCAACCAATTGGAAAAATCTAGAAGAAATGGACAGCTTTCTGGACCTATAAAAATTAAGGTAAAAGGATTTTAAGAAACTAAATAGGTCGATAGCAAGAAATCATACTGAGTTAGTAATAAAAATCTTCCAACAAAAAACGTAGCCCATGAATGGACAGATTCACTGCTGAATTTTATCCAACTTCTAAAGAAGAACTAACATCAATACTCCTCAAAGTTTCCCAAAAAATAGAAAGGGATGAAATCCTTTCATATCCATTCTAAAAAGCCAGCATTATCCTAATACCAAAACTTAACAAAGACACACCTAAGCTGATGCATACCTGTAATCCCAGCAACTCAGGAGGTTGAGTCAGGAGGATCAAAAGTTTGAGGCCAGCCTCAGCAGTTTAGTGAGGCTCTAAGCAACTTAGTGAGATGTAGTCTTAAGATAAAAAATAAAAAGGTCTGGAATGTGGCTCAGAGGTAAAGCCTCTCTGGATTCAATCCCTAGTACCAAAATAAAATAAAATTTAAAAAAAGGGTTGAGGATGTAGCTCAGTGGTCGAGCCCTCCTTCATTCAATCCCCAGTACCACACACATTTAAAAAAGAACACAATTAAAAAGAAATAAACACTGACCAATTTCCCTGACAATTACAGGTGCGAAAATCCCCAACAGAACATTTGCAAATTAAATTCAAAAGTACAACAAAAAGATCATACACTATGATCAAGTTGGTTTCATCCCAGGGATGTAACGATGGATTGACATATGTAAACCAATAAATGTAACAAGGCACATAATAGAATCAAGGATAAAAATCATATGATTTTTTGATGAAAATTTTTGATGAAATTAAATATCATGTTAAAAGCCTTGAATAAATTATAGAAAAATCATGCCTTAAAAGAATAAAGGCTATATATGACAAACTCATAGTCAATATCATATTGAATAGGGAAAAACAGAATTTCCTCTGAAATCTAGCCATCCTTATTTAATATAGTACTAGAAGTCTTAACCAGAGCACTTGGGCAAGAGAAATTAATAAAAGGCATACAAGTAGGAAAGAAACAAGTCAAATTATTCCTGTTTACAATGATATGACTTCACATAGAAAAACTTTGAGGCTGGAGCAGTGGCTCAGCAGTATCACACTTGCCTGGCATGCATGAGGACCCAGGTTCAAACCCCAGCACCACATGCACAACAAAGTGTTGGAGCAATGAAAACCAAATGAAAAACCAAATAAAGCTGATTCTCTCTTTCCCTCTTTTTTGCTCTTCCTTTCTCTGTCTCTTAAAAAAAGAGAGAGAGAGAAAGAAAAAGAAAAAAGAGAAAAACATAAAGATACCACCAAAAGACTAATAAAACTGAGAAATTCAGTAAAGTTAGCAGAATACAAAATCAACACAAAAAAATCAACAGTTTTACAATATACCAATAATAAACTCACCAAGAAAGAAATCAGAAAAGTAATACCATTTATAATAGCCACAAAGAAATCAAACACTTCAAAATAAAACCTAAGTATGTTAAAGAACTCTACAGTGAAAATTACGAAACACTGAAAAAATAAATTGAAGGAGACACTAAGACGTGGAAAGATCCCTGCCATGATCACGGACTAGAATAAATATTGTTAAAATGGTCATTCCCAATAAAATACCAAAGGCATTCTTCATGGAAAAAGAAAAAAAAATTCCCAAATTCATATGGAAAAATAAAAGACCCAGAATAGCCAAAGCAATCCTGAGCAAAAAGAGCAACGCAGGAGGTGTCACAATACCTGAGACCACTGCACACTACAGTCAGAGTAACCAAAGCGGCGTGGTATTGGCATAAAAAGACACATGGACCAATGGAACAGAATTCAACACTCAGATAAATCCACACATCTCCAGCCAACTGATTCAACAAAGACGCCAGAAATATACACTGGAGAAAGGACAGCCTCTCCAACAACTGGTGCTGAGAAAATTGGATACCCACATGGAGGAGATTAAAACTGGAGCCCCGTCACTCTGTTAAAGAAATCAACTCGAAATGAATCAAAGACCTTCACGGCAGATCTACAATAGAGAAAAATATAGGGTAAACATTTCCAAATATTGGCACAGGCAATAGTAGCCTAGAATGACATCAAATTAAAAACTTTCTGCACAGCAGAGAAACAATCCAGTGACGACACAAACAGCAGAAAGGAAGAAAATCATTGCCGGTCATTCAGCTGACTGAGGTCTAATATCCAGAAAATATAAAGAATTCTGAAAACTCAACAATAAAATATAAGCAATCCGATCAAAAATTGGTGGATTCTCAAAAGAAGAAATACAGCCGGGTGCAGTGGCGCACACCTGTGATCCCAGCAGCTCCTGAGGTTGAGGCTGGAGAATCGCAAGTTCAAAGCCAGTCTCAGCAACTCGGAGAGGCCCTGGGCAATTTAGCAAGACCCTGTTTCAAAATTTAAAAAAAAAGAAAAGACTGGGTTGTAGCTCAGTGGTTAAGTGACCCTCAGTTCAATCCCTGATACAAAAAAAGAAAAAAAATGTTCAATACCTTTGTGTGCATGTGTGTTAATAGTAATTGAGCCCAACGGGTCTTTGTCACTCAGCTACGGCTACAGCTTTTTTGTTTTTTTTTTGAGACAGGGTCTCACTAAGTTACCCAGTCTGGTCTTGCCACCACCATGCCAGACCAAAAAAAAGGCTCAGTATAGTTAGCTATCACCCAGTTAGAGTGACTATTTTCAAAAAAATCATAATGCTGGCAAGGATGAGGAGAAAAAAAGAACCCTTAAAATTCCTGGTGAGAATATAAATTACTAAAGCTGCTGTGGAAAATAGTATGGCAGTTCCTCAAAAAAACTCAAAATAGAACTACCATGTGAGCCGCCTATCCCACCCCCGGGCACATATCCAAAGGAAATGAAATCAGCATACAAACAGACCTGCAGAGCCTTGCTCATCCGAACACTGTTCATAATCATTAAGATAGGGACTCAGCTGCGGTGCCCATCAGATGGACGGACGGATGAAGAAAATTTAGTAATCGTATACGATGAAGTATTATTCAGCCATAAAGAAGAATGAATTCATGCCGTTTACAGAAAAATAGAACTAGAGACATTGTGTTAAGTGAAATAAGCCAGACACAGAAAGATAAGTATCTCCTGCTTTCTCTCATACATGAAAACTTAAAAAAAAACCATAATCTGAAAGTATAAAATATCAGGGACTAGGAAGAGAGCTGGCGGGGGAGAGAAAGAGAGGAGGGAGTTATATAGAAATATCATGGTGAATCCAACTAATTTATACAATGAATATGTTATAAACTACAATAAAAAGGACCTGTTATAGGCATCATTTCAATAAACAGAAGCCTCATAATGGTACGTTGTCTCCTCGGGGAATGGTGAAGTTAGGATAAAAGAAACCCGGAGAAATGGCTGAACTACTCATGTCGTGAAATTATAATTTTAGGCATAAATATAATCAGTGCCTTTCGAGCACTACTTTGTTCCTCTGGAAGAGCTGAGAATTTTATTAAAAAGGCAAGACAGTCATGACTAAAAAGATAATTGCATGTTTTCATTATTTAATTAGAGCTGCTGGGAAAACGGGAATGAGCAGCCTAAGTTTAGCTCTTCAACATTAAAACTGTTCAGCAGTGGCCGTTTCCCACGTTTGGGCAGGAAACTGGACTAAATATTCTACTGAGACTCTGTAGAACAGACTGGAGATGCACTCAGGTGCAGGCTGGCAGGGCCTAAAGGATCGGGCAGGACCAGAGGACCAGGGTGGAGGCAGGACTTGCCATTGCTGGACTCCCAGGAGAACAAGGCTTCACCTGTGTTAGGAGGTGTCCCCTAAGAGCTCATCTGTGACACAGTGCAAGAACATTTAGAGGTGAAATGATGGGGTTATGAGTCTTAACCTATTCAGTGCATTAATCCCCAGTAGGACTACCTGGGTGGTAGCTGCAGGCAGGTGGGGTGGTCACTGGGAGGGGGGTGCGTCCCTTGAGATAAATAATTTGCTCTTTTATGTAAACAAAGTTTTCTAGAGTACAGGGTGTGCTTTAATGTATATTCAAATTTTCAATCACCGGAGAGCAGGGTTCAGGGAAAGTTTAGGAGGACTTCTCAGAAGGGACAATATTTGAACATCTCAGACTTGAAGAATGAGTGGAATTTCAAGAGGCAAAAAAAGAGACAGCAGGGTAGGATTGAAGGAAAAGAAGCTTAAGATGCACAAGAGGAGTCACATCGGCAGGAAGCTACGACAGAGCATGGGAAAACAAGTGAGAGACCACTGCAACTGCAGCGCATGCTAACGCATGTTAAGTGGAAAGAGAGGAGTGCAGAAAGCACTAGAAGAACTAAAGATGACCTGAAAGGGAAATGCAGGAGACCAAAATGCCAAACAGACCGGGCTCACAAGGGAGGTAAAAGGACCACACACTGGGTTAAGCACAGAAGAATCAGTTAGACACCATAGGGATTTAGTAGACACAAGTCAATGGAATAGGAAAAGTCGAAGATGATTTCAAGGTCACACATCTCAAATATTCTCATGAGAATGTAACTGTAGCCTGGTGCCATGACACACATCTGTAATCCCAAAGACTTGGGAGGCTAAGGCAGGAGGATTGCAAGGTCGAGGCCAGCCTCAGCACCTTAGTGAGATCCTGTCTCAAGATAAAAATTGAAAAGGACTAGAGATGTAGCTCAGTGGTAAAGCATTCTGGGTTCAATCCTTGGTACTGGGTGGCAGGAGGAAGGGGGAGAATATCTTTTTGTCCAAAAAGGGATCTGAACTGAAAAGCATTCTAGGAATCATGGCCATAAGTGCTCTGTCCACCAAGGTGTTTCCCCCAGTGTGATAGGTGTGACTATGCCCCTAGTGCAAGAACAGATCTATGTATATATAAAATCCAACAGACATCCCCTAAGGGATAGTTAGAACTTGGCATGAAAGCTAACTTGACCTTGGGAAGATGTTGGGAGTAGAGTGCTCTCTGGAAGGCCCCTGAGTCACCAGATGCTTGCAAGGAACTAACATCAAGAAAAGCTCAGGAGAGAGGCTGCAGAGAGAGGGCAGCGCTCACTACTGGGAGCAGAAGCAGCCGTGGGACCCACCAAGCCCTCCCAGCTCCCCTATGCTTGAAACCTTTTCAAAACTTACTTCGTTGGCATTGTTCTCCCTTACAATTATTCCCCCTCCCCACCCCCATCCTTATCATTCTCGAGTCTAATTTAAAGAACCCGCCCTTTGTTGTTGTTTTTTTTTTTCTTTTTGGCTGCACAAGGGTAGGGGTACTAGGGATTGAACCCAGATGTGCTTTACCGCTGATCCACATCCCCAGACCTTCTCATTTTATTATTCTGAGACAGGGTCTAAGTCACTTGGGGCCTCGCTAAACTGCTGAGGCTGTTCTCAAGCTTGGGATCTTCCTGCCTCAGTCTCCCGAGTCGCTGGTATTAGGCATGCGCTACTGCACCCAGCTGTCCTCCTTATCTCATTTGGTGAACAACAGTGCTTCATCAGAGTTCTTTTGCTCTTTCAGAAAGAAAATCAAGCTGCCTCTTTTGTGTCAGTTCCCCTAAAGGACCCTCCGTTTTTGTTTTTGTTTTTTATTAACAGCGAGTGGAGGCACTAGGTAAGGAAGAGAGTAAATAAGGGTAGAATATGTTGACATAGATATTTTGCAATGATTGTTTTTTCCCTCAGAGTTCGGATATAATCCTGGCAAAAGAACCTAGCTGATTTCCCCCACGTAACTGGCTTCTGGAGACTGAGGGGCTGCTCCTAAATTTGTTTCCCTTCTCGGGATTTCATCCACACTCATCTCTGCTATTTGGGGCTTCTCTGTTGACAACAAAGGCTCCCTAGAGGCTCTATTTCATTCAACCAATTTTCCTGGGCCATTAGCTCAGTCTGCAGAGGTAGAAAACAAGGTCAGTTCTATAATGCTATACAGACATCCCAAAAACTGATGTTTTTCCTAATATGCTCTGTTCCTCTGTCTCCTAAGAGGAGACAGAGGAGGCTGGGCTAGATCAATGGCTCCTAAATTTCTGGAATTATCGCTACCACCCAGGATCTGCTGAGGGCAGGGAGCTGATATTTGGAAGACTGTTTAAAGGGGTTCATGGAATCCCTGAAATTCATCCACAGTCACCAAGGAAAGAATCTGTGATGCAGGGTGAAGAAATAATTGTCCTTCCAGCTCTAAAGCCCCAAGACTCCATGCAGGCTGTCAAAATGGGAGGCATACACAGTTGTGCTGAAACATCTGTCTGTGGAGGAAATGAGCCTGGCAGCTGCATGAACCCTGGTGTCTTCCACAGCAGGCGCTCGCTCCTCCTCCGCAGCTGCTGAACTAAAGCACTGAGTTGAACAAGGAAAATGTGAACAGGCTATGCACCCTTCACGTCCCCTGCAAACCAAAGACTCCCCAGCTCTGCCTGCAAATGGAGAGGAACTGCCTTGTGGGTCACCTCGGTGTGTGCAGATCAGTGCCCCCACCTGCACCTCCTGAAGAGCTGACTGCAGATGAGACAGCCACCCACATGCACACAAGTGGCCCTTCTCATCAGGACTCCGTGGGACTGACACGTAGCTCCCTGTCACACTGCGGATTCTAAGTGAACAGGATTCAGCGATCTATTGAACCATGAACACTGATCCAGGAGCACAGGGTACAGCTGTTGTGTCTTCTCTTAGTTTTCCCAGCGAGTCCTTTGAATCCTCACATCCTGTAGCTGCAAGTCAACTCAGCCCTCTAGTCTCCCCACTCCCTCTTTCTCCCCTCTAGCACTTAATTATGAAATTTTCAAACATACAGAAATGTTGAAAGCGTAAGATGAACCCCTGTATACCCGCCATCTATATCCTGACATTTTACTCTATTTGGTTTCTCTGTGTGTAATATTTCCTACGCAAAAGGAAGCTATAGTAATCAAGCACTTCGGTTTGTTATACTTTTGTTGTTGTTTTGGAAAGAGAGAGAGAAAGACAGAATCAATTGTATTTATTTTTTCTTCTGGCCTTTGTTTCTCCAACATTTAGTTGTGTATGTGATGCTTGGGTTTGAACCTGGGTCCACGCGCATGCCAGGCAACTGCTCCAACTGCTGAGCCACGCTCCAGCCCTACTTTTACATACTTAAACATTGATCTCCTACAAATAAGGGGATCCTCCACCGTAACCGCAGTACTATTATCATGCATAAGAAAATTAACAATAATCCTTAATGTCATCTAATATCTAGTCCAAGTTCTACTTCCAAAACTTCTACCAAATTTACTTCCTTTGTTGTTGTTGCTGTTTTTGTACTAAGGATTGAATTCAGGAGTGCTTTACCACTAAGCTATATCCCCAGATCTTTTTGATTTTTTCGTTTTGAGATAGAATCTCACCAAATTGCACAAGCAGTCCTTGAACTTGAGATCCTCCTGCCTTACTCTCCCTCACCCTGCACCACACTTCGCCCAAATTTTAAAAAAAGAGAGAGAATGAGAGAAAGATAGAATCGATTTTATTTTTTCATCTGGTTTTTGTTTTTCCTCCACTTGCTTGTATATGTGGCTGCTGGGTTTGAACTCACGTCCTCATGCATGCCAGGCAAGCACTCTAACCGCTGAGCTCTAGCCCTCAAAATTACTTTTATGGTTAGTTTTATTTTCCAGATTGTCACATTTAGTTGAGAAAGCTCTTCAGCCTTTTAGACTGGGACAACCCCACAACACACACTTTTCATTACACTGACTTTGGGGGGGGGGGTTGCTGTGCACTGGGGACTGAACCCAGGGGTGCTCTACCAATGAGCTACATCCACAGCCCTTTCTATTCTTTTGTTTTGAGATAGGGTCTCTCATTAACTTGCATAGACGGGACTGGCCTAGAACTTGAGATCCTCCTGCCTCAGCCTCCCAAGTCACCTGTACAACAGGTGTGTCTGGCAACATGACTGACTTTCTAAAGAGTGCGGGCCAACTCTTGTGTGTACTGCCCCCCATTCTGAATTTGTATGGTTATTTCTTCTTGTTTCTTCTGTCCCCTGTAAGTCCTTTAACCTGGATGTTTGGTCCAAGGCCTTTATCAGACTGTGGTTAAAAATATTTGTCAAGAATACCTTACAATGTCCTGCCTCCTTTTGTCTCACCAAGAAGCACGGGATTCTACAATGTAAAAATACATTTTACCTTTATAATTCGAAAGTAATCCAAGAGGTAGTACTTAGGTCACACTAACGGACTGTTTCCTAAAAACTCAGCACCAACTGGTTTTAGTATCTACCAATACAGCCCTGACTGAATCAATCATTACAGAATGCATCCCCCTGCCTGCTGGAACTACCCAGTGCAAAGACCAGTCCAACTGTCACATTGGATGAGGTCATGACCCATTGGCCACTACCCTGCTTCTTGTCACACAGTGTCACTGTGACACTGCACAGGTCTAAGGGGTCTGGTCCACCTTGGGATGATGTCACTTTGATCCAGATCCCTAAACAAGCTGCTGTGCTCCACACAGCGCTATGAGTGACCCTCTGCCCTCTTCCCCCTTCGGTTCTCTGGTTCGCATGCAGACTCATCTTGGCACATCAGCTCTCCCCCGAGGGGTGCTGCTCCACAGTCGGTTCCAGAATCTTCCACCTCATGTTCCCCATGGTAGAACTGACTCCATTCTTCTCACAAAGACCCACAATTCCAGCTTTCCTTTACAAACAGGGTGGGCATGATGGTTCGCTCTTTCCCCATGCACTATGTATGTATTTGTTTATTTTTCCTGATAATTGCATTCACATTAAATCTTTGAAGAAAAAAAAAAGACTACTGGGTTATCTAACACACAAAGTGAAATCCTTGTAACTAAAGCTCTGGCTAATAAACCCAATGAGTTTCAGCAACTGAGAAGACCCAAATACACCTGTCCCCAAGAACTATCCTCTCCTGTCCACTAAAGGTAGCATTATCATGACTTTAATGCAGTGGTATGATGGTAAATGCTTCGCAGCTCTTTCTTAAAGGGAAGGGTGATAATAACAACTGGGATTTGTAAAATTTGGTGATTTCCACGATGCACCTATTTTGACCACGGCTGATTCCAAACCACCAGCAGAGATTCAGGTTGAGACGGCACAGCCAGCTACTCCTGTGCAGCACCAAGCAGCCACGCAGCTCCAGTAGACAGCGGCTTGTGGCAATCACCACCTTCTTCTGCTTCATGCTTTTACTGCTTAAACACACATCCTTGAAAAAAAGATTGTCAGATGTGGGCTCACACTCCTGTAATCCCAGCTCTCTGGGAGGCTGAGGCAGGAGGATCACAAGTTCAAGGCTAGCCTGAGAAACACAGTCAGCCTCAAAATGAGATAAGGATAGAGGCTCCTCAAAAGCCTACTACGGGAACAACCAAATGACCAGCTCTCACTCCTCAGGATTTATCCAGAAGAATTAAAGTCAGCATTCTATAGCATACATGCATATCCGTATTTACAACAGCACAATTCACAATAGCCAAGTGATGGAAAGAGCCTAAGGGTCAATCAACAGATGAATGGATGAGAAAAATGTGGTATATATACACAATGGAATTTTATTGAACCACAGAGATAAATTAAATTTATCATTTGTAGGAAAATGGATGGAACTTGGGAGCATTATGTTAAATAAACTCCGAAAGTCAAAAGCTATATATTTTTTTTCATATGTGGAAGCTACAGAGAAAAAAGTGGGGCAGGGTGGGAGAGTGGGGGGTTCTCATGAAAATAGAAGGGAGACCAGTAAAGGAAGGGGATGGAGGGAGTGAGGAGGGGCAGGCAAGGGAGGTACTGAGAAATGAAAATTGATCACATTATATTATGTGCATATACAAATATGTCACAACAAATCTAAGTATTATGTATAATTATAATACACCAACAAAAATTAATTTTGAAAAGTATAATCCTAAATTGAGCATGCTCAGGAATGTACCTGCCCTTAAAATGAATATGTATAGGCTCCCAGAATAAAACCATGTTCCCAAAGGTCTAGGAAGGGACCAGCAAATCAGAAAAATGATGTAGAAAGTAAATAAATACCCCATGCTTTCTTTGCTTTGGGAAAGCATCACCAGAGGTAATGTCCTTACTCACTGTGGATAATAATAAATCTTTCTCCACTCTTAAAAAAAAAAAAGGACTTTTTTAACAAGTTTTGCAATCCCCAGCACACCAGTGCAAAGAAAGGAAGGAAGGAGTGAAGGAAGGAACGAACAAACGAAGGAAGAAAGAATGAAAATGAGGCATGGTGACCCACACCTTTAATTCCAGTGACTCAGGATGCTTAGGAAGGAGGATAACAAGTTCAAGGTCAGCCTCAGCAACTTAGTGAGACACTCAAAATAAAAAATATGAAGGGCTGGGGATGTAGCTCAGTGGTAAAGTATCCCTAAGTTCAATCCCCAGTATCAAAAGAAAAGAGAACCTAAAGTTTCATTGAATCCCCCTTTCTTTAGGAAATTCGAGTTAAGTTTGAGGGGTTTTTATGTGCTCATTTATTGTATAAATGTCATTAATGTTGTTTAGAGTACTCATAGTGTGATCATTCATGGAAGAAAGATCATAAACTTTCATGGAAGTGCATGGTGCCAGTGTCTAATTAGACAGTTCACTTGGACATTTGGGCTCTTCCCAGTTTGAAGTATTTTTTTAAAAATAATGAATATTCTGTTGGGTCTATACTCCTGCTTGGAATTTCTGGATAGTAGGACACGTGTCTCTTCAACTTTAATGGATTTTGCAAAATTTTCCAGAATAGTTGACCCAATTCTCTCCCCTCCCACGGTGCATGACATTTTGCTCCACTCATGTTATCATCTGTTATTGTCGGTCTATTTAACATTAGCTTTGTAGAAAACACATAATGATATTTCACTGTTTTTTTTTTTTTAAGAAAAAGAGAGGCAGGGCTGGAGTGGTTGGAGCACTTGCCTGGCACATTTGAGGACGCAGGTTCAAACCCCAGCACTACATATATAATGAAGTGTCTGAGCAACGAGGGCCACATGAAAAGCTAAATAAAATTGATTCTCTCTCTCACTTCACTGTCCCTCTCCAAAAAAAAAAAAAAAAAAAATGGAGAGAGAGAGAATCAATTCTGGTTTCTCTGATACCCAGTTGTGTACATTGCACTGGGTTCAAATTTGGGTCTTTACGCATGCCAGGCAAGTGCTCCAACTGCTGAGCCACCACTACAGCCCCGATATTTCATTGTTTTCAAGTTTGCTTTTCTGACTGCTAATTAGCTGTTGTTTGGTCATTTGAATTTCCTCTGCATTGAAACTGCCTGTCACTCTTCCACTGATTTGTAGATATTTTCACATAACAGTATGAGCCCTCTCTCAGTTGTATGAACTGCCAGTATCTTCTTCCACTCAGTGGCTTCACTTTTTAAAAGCTGTGTCTGTCTATGAATATATATTCTGAACTTTTAGATATACATAAGATTATACAATGGCATAATTATAAAAGATTGGTGTTAACTTGTTCTAATTCAGTTTCCAGTTTTTCCCCTTCCCCTCCCTTTACCCCTCCCCATGTTTTTTTTAACATAATGACAATAGTATATACATTGGCACACTTATGGAAGCTTGGAGTGTAACTTATAACTCAGTTCTCAGTGTTTCCCTTTCCCCTCTTTTCCTCCCCCCTGTATTCGTTAGATATATTTGACAATAGTATAAACATTGACATTTTTATAAAAGCATGCTATATAATTTATTCTAATTCAGTCCCCAGTATTCCCCCTCACCACCGCATTCTCTTCCCTCTATTCCACTGGTCTTCCTGTTATTTACTAATAGTTTTTTTTTAATTTAGTGAGTCATTGATATACATGTTGATGAGATTCACTATGGTATGTTCATAAATGAACCTGAGAAAGTTAAGTCTGATTCCTTTCAAGAACTTTCCCTATCTCAGTCCTCCTTCCTCCATTTCCTTCCCCTTTGTCTATTTCAGTGTTCTTTTCCTTATTTTGGCTTTACTTCTACATATCAGAAAGAACATTTGACCTTTAGTTTTTCGAGACTCTTACTTCACTTACATACCCTCCAGTTCCATCCATTTACCTGCAAATGGCAAAAGGTTATTTTTCTTTATGGCTGAGTAATATTCCATTGTGCGTATATGCCACATTTTCTTTATCCATTCATCACTTGAAGGACACCTTGGTCAGTTCCATAACTTAGCTATTGTGAATTGTGCTGCTATGAACATTGATGTGGCTGTATCACTTTAGTACACTGATTTTAGGTCCTTTGGAAATATACTGAGGAGTGGGATAGCTGGGTCAAATAGTGGATCCATTCTTAGTTTTTGGAGGAATCTCCATACAGCTTTCCAGAGTGGTTGTACTAATTTGCACTTCCACCAACAATGTGGAAGTGTACCCTTTTCCCCACATCCCCACCAACATTTATTGTTGTTTATATTCTTGATTACTGTCATTCTAACTGGTGTGCAATGAAATCTCAGTGTAGTTTTAATGTGCATTTCTCTGATGTTGAGTATTTTTTCATATATTTATTGACCATTTGTATTTTTTTTACAAGAGAAAATCAATTTTATTTAGTTTTTCACATGGTTTTCATTGCTCCAACACTTCGTTATGTACATCGTAGTGGTGCTGAGGTTTGAATCCATGTCCTCACCCATGCTAGGCAAACACCAAAATGGCTGACCCACCACTCCAGCCCCCCATTTGTATTTGTTCATTTTGAGAAGTATCTGCTTAGTTCTTTTGCCCATTTACTGATTGGGTTATTTGTTTGATTGGTTTTTGTTCCCTTGGTGTTAAGTTTTTTGAGTTCTTTGTATATTCTGCATATTAATGCCCTGTTCTGAAGTGCAAGAGACAGTTTTTTTCCCATTCTGTAGGTTCTCTCTTCATACTTTTGTTTCCTTTGCTGTGGGGAAGGTTTTTAATTTGATGCCATCCCAGAAAAATCAGAAACCAGGGGTGTAATTCAGAAACAGGTGTTGCTTATTGGGATTTGCAACTCTCGGGCCAAATTCACCTACACCACCACAGTGAGAACAGGCAGGGGAAGGGAGGAGCTGGCAAGGGGAAAAAATGGTGAGCAGGGAAAATGGTGTGCAGGAAAACTGGTGCTCTGCCCCGCCTGGGCAGCAGCTTTATAGACAGGGAGAGGAAGGAAGTTGATGGGGATGACCTCTAGGAGATTGGCTGGTGGAGCCATCAATCATCGGGTGTTTGTGAGACGCCATTGGAGCTTGTCTGCCAGGGTCTTGATTGGTTGTTCTTTTTGAGCACAAGCTGCCTGATGTCCTGCCCGCAACCACCATCAACCTAACAATCCCATTTATTGATTTTTCCTTTTACTTCTTCCACTTTGGGGGTCTTGGTTAGGAAACCATGAACTTTCCTTTTATGATTGGTGTGCTTTGTGTTCTTTAAAAACAATTTTTTCTTTGCTCCCACCAGGTATAGTGGCTAATGCCCTTAATTCCAGCAGTTTGGGAAACTGAGGCAATAGGATCACAAGTTTGAGGTCAGCCTTGGCAATTCAGTGAAATCCTCAGCAATTTAACAAGACCCTATCTCAAAATAAAAAAAATAAATAAATAGCGCTGGGATGTAGCTCAGTGGTAAAGAAAGCTTCCTGGGTTCAATCTCCAGTACCATCAAAAAAATTAAAAATTCTACAAGGTATGTTCTATTATCTCCAGCTTGATGGAAAAACTAAGGCTCCGCATGGTTCAAAAGTATATCCAAAGTTCACACGCTCAGCAAAAGATGGAACCCAAATTCAACTCTAGATCTCCCGAGTTGCAAAGCCTACGCTTTTTGCACTCCTCTTCCAGAATACATGCAAAGCTGGATTTGGGGTTCTGTAAGTCTTTGAGCTCTGAACTGCCAAAAAGTTGTTCTTCATCTAACAGAACTAAGCAAGGAACCCCAGCAACATCTCAAATCTCTGTCTAACCTATTTCTTAATGCAAAGTAATGCTTAATTTTATCCAGTGCTTTTTTCCTCCAAATAATTTTGTGCCAAGGAAAGAGTAACAACACGAACAAGGCCCTGTGCTGTGGTAATTTTAAAACCATTAAGACAGGTAGGGAAGGGAGATTCAAGAGCAATAAATATCCATTTCCTGAGCTTATAAGTCAAAATGCTTAAATGTTTCTCACTTCTACATCACAAAGAATGACCACAACTTCCTATTACTTAATGTTTTGACAACATGTAATCCATCTCATCCGGCTTACCTGTTGGCAAGCAAGACAAAAGATGATAGGTGAGACAAAAGATGATAGATGGAGAGGGATGCCCCTACTGGCTGTGGTGCATTTGTCATGTCTCCAGGAGGTGGGACCCAGAAGCACAGATACCAGGGAGGAGTTATTCCATGTGGCCACCAAAAAGGAATGGGCCACCATGTGACCGCTACTGCTGACATCCTTAGCTTGGGGATACAGAATCACAAATTGCTTACCCCTTTTGAGCATCTAAATGGTGGAACCTCACCTCCTGAGGCAGTGCTCCCTCTTGACAAGAGACACCCAAAACTTCTGAGTTTCTCTGCCTGCCTGTGTAGAGCTGGGCTTCTCATGGGAGTCGAGTGTTCCCAGTTGGATTGATAACTTATCCCTCTCTTCTCCCCCCACCTTCATGGTTCCCCCAGCTTATGTGAGATTTCAACTATGGTGAGTTTATGACTTAAACTTAACTAACTTTCATCTTGTCTTAGGTTTTTACACTAGCTTCCATGTATGAGAAAACATTTGGCCCTTAAGTGTCTGTTTGGGATATTTCACTCAGCATAATTTTTTCCATTTCCATCCATTTGGCTGCAAATGCCATAATATTGTGCTCTCTAATAGCACAGAAGCCTAACTATACACAGGCAGGCAGAGAAACTCAGAAATTTTGAAAATTAATATACATGTATATGTTTATTTCCATTATAGCATGGGGATATTACAGAAGAGACCGGGAATGGATGAAGGGGGAGATCCTGGACTAGGATCAGCCTTAACTCACTATGTCAATATCCATGTATGCATGAATATGTAATGACGATTCCCTCCAATAAGTAAGACTATGTTGAACAAATTTAAAAAGGAGGGGAGGACACCTAAAACAGGACAAACCTTCACATAGGTCTTCGGGTCCTCTACTTATCACTTTGAGAAAACAGAAGGCAACCAACATTTACTGAGTGGCAGGTGTGAGTCCACAACTCTGACTTATTTCTCATTAAACTGCAACAACAGCCCTATGAGGTGAGCATCATTATGTCCTTTATACATGGGGATTATCATTATTATTACAAAAACAGATGGCGGGGTTGAGAGAGAATACCCAGTCTATGTGACTAGAAAGTCTGATAACTCTTGACCCTACTTCTGAGGTCTCTCCTCAGGTCTTTGAGGGTATGTATCTACAGGCTAGTAACCAAACACTATTTTAGACCTCTAGAGCTTTTAAGCTGATAAAAAATAAAAATAAAAAAATAAAAATAAAAAAATTTACGAAGTCATCCATTTCCAATGGCTCTTTATCTCTCTTATCAGCCACAATGACTTTTTCCTCTCTAGGTCAATCCACTCCTTGTGCCAGCAGTAGTCCCACTCAAGAAAGCATGTCAGCCAGGTGCAGTGATGCATGCCTGAAATCCCAGCAACTCAGGAGGCAGAGGCAGGAGGATCACAAGTTCAAGACCAGCCTCAGCAATTTAAGACCATCTCAAAATAAAAAAGGACTGGCAATGTAGCTCAATGGTAGAGCACCCCTGGGTTCAATCCCTAGTGCTGAAAGAAAGAACAAACGAAAGCAAAAAGGAAAGCATATCAAAACTCAAGTTTGGGGGCTGGAGCGATGGCTCAGCAGTTACTGCACTTGCCCAGCATGCGCGAGTACATGGGTTCAAACCCCAGCACCCATGCATACAACTAAATGTCAGAGCAATGAAAGTCATGTGAAAAAAAAACTCAATAAAAAATGATTCTCGGGCTGGAGCGGTGGCTCAGCGGTTTCGGCGCTTGCCTGGCAAGCATGAGGACCCGGGTTCAAACCCCAGCACCACGTACACAACTGAGTGTTGGAGCAACTAAGGCCATGTGAAAAACTAAATAAAGTTGTTTCTCTCTTTCTCTGTCTCTCTCACTGTCCCTCTCTCTTTTAAAAAAAAAAATGATTCTCTCTGTCTCTCCCTCATTGTCCTTCTCTCTTTAAAAAAAAAAATCTCAAGTTTGTAGAGAAGCATTATGATAGGAGACAGCATAAATCTGCCTTCTTATTTTCTTATTAAATATTTTCAAATGCCATTTTGTCTATTTTTTCTTTAACTCCTGTTATAGGTATTATTATCTATTATTTATCACAATATTGGGTTGAAAATTCTGATTTAGTACAATCTTATTTCGTGGTCAAGGAAAGTCAAGTCCAACAAGAGCAAGCCATTTGCACAGTTCACACCACTTCTAAGTGGCTTGGCTAAAGCGAGCCTTTAAAATCACTCCATGTTCCTGCTTCTACACCATAATATCCAATTACCTGTCCTGGGCAGGGAGAAAGCCTTATTCTGAGTTTCTCCCTATTGGTGCCCTTTTCTTTACCTGAATATATTCATCCAACCTTCTATTTCTTTCTTCTTCTCCTTCTTCCTCCTCTTCTTTTCTGTACTAGGGATGGGATTGAACCCAGACAATGTACCACTGAGCCCACTGAGCTACATACCCAATCCTTGTTTTGTTTTTTTGAGGCAGGGTCTCACACTATATTTCCCAGGCTGGCCTCGAACTTATGATCCTCCTGCCTCAGCCTCCTGGGCCACTGTGATTACAGGCACACTCCACCACACCTGGCCTGCCTGCTATGTACATTCCCCATGGGCTGTGACCACCTTTCTCCCTACTCCACTGAGTGCCTCTGTTCTGATGACAATGGCCAGGCAGAACAGCTGGCTGTGCTGCAGAGCAGTGGTCCTAAAATATTTTGGTCTCAGGATGCCTTAAACCATTCAGAAATGAAAACCTCTGAAAGCTCCACACCAAACAAACAAAATTTAGCAAGAAGAATAGCGTTGTTATGTGTTTGCAAACCTCTACAGTGCCTGGCTTAATAGAAGACAGCTGGATCCTCACATCTGCTTCTGCATCCTATCCACTGAGACATCGCATGACTCAAAGCCTCTGGAAAACCCTCCTGCACATTCATGACAGACAGAATTAAAATGGCAAATCCTGATTTCACAGACCCCGTGAAAGTGTCTCTGGTAACGCCTCCCCACAAGGTGTCTCAAGACTCTACACCGAAAACCACTGCTCTAGGAGCAACGAACTTGGAGTTATAGGATCACAAATCCTGGTGACCACTTACTACCTGTGTGACCTTGGGCATGAATGAATGCATAAGAAAGAGGCTGGCGCAGACAGTAAATGCTTTCTTCTTTTGTAAAAAATAATAATAATAATAATTTTTCGTTTTCATTTTTTTCTTTTTTCATTTTTTTAATGTGGGGTTGGGGATCGAACCCAGGGCCTCATGCATGCCAGGCAAGCACTCTACCCCTCTATCCAGCCCCAGTAAATGTTTTTTAAAAGCTTTTATCTTTTTTTAAAATCAGGAATTGAACCCAGAGGTACTTAACCACTGAGCCACACCTCCAGCCCTTTTTATATTTTTTTTTTTGAGACATGATCTTGCTAAGTTGCTTAGGCCCTCATTAAGTTGCTGAAGCTGGCTTTGAACTCACGATCCTCCTGTCTCAGCCTCCTGAGTCACTGGGATTATAGGTGTGCACCACCTCACCCATCTTAAAAGCTTCTTTACAGCTTATCCCAAAGATATCCAAGTATAAATACACAATGATTAGGAACACTGCATGGATACAAAGCAATAACTGTAATGATGAAATCCCAGGCTGGTTGGAAAGCAGACTTGATGTGAATTGTGAGAACTTTTGGTGGTGGTGGGTATCACTGGGGTCTTCCCTTCCCAGGACTCCGTAACTCACACTGTGCATGAGACAGCTTTATGGAAAAATTCCAGCTAGGGCTGCATTTGTTCCACTCGCACAGTCTCTACTTCCAACAATATCCATTCTACCTGAGCCTTTCAATCCTCACCGGCTCATCTGACCCCACCTCTGCCCCACAGCACTGAACAGAAGTCCTCTGAGAGGTGATCCCGCAGAAACGAGTCTTTTTGGTTGAACATCCTATTTGAACCTGCTGTGGGGCTTTTTCCTCCTCCCCTGACAGAGACCATCTGTGGAGCCCTAGCCCTCCTAGCTTCACCCCATGCCACAGGCAGGGATGGAGTCTGGGACTCATCCCAATCCATTTGCAAGCTAGATAATGAGCAAAGATTCTTAATTAGACTTAGTTCTTGGGGAATTGCTGCTGGGGATGTTATAAATAATGGAGTGTGGTCTGCATTTGAAATTGCAAAAATTAATTTGAGCTGTCTAGTACACACTAGTTTTCCCGACTCAGCCATCTTTTATGGCCACACAGGACCAAGAACAAGCACTAAGGCCACCGGCAGAGGGTCTTTAAAGAACTTCCAATTGTGATTTTAATTGAATTATTCTGCCCAATCCCCCAAATAAAACAGAGCTCATTTCAGTGTAGTTGGAAACACATGTCTAAACTGTTTGGGAAGAGGAAAGCTGTTAGTGGCAAAAAATCAAACGCCACTATCTGCTACCCTACTCTAGGCAGGTAGCACAAGTAAGTGGCACCGTCCTCCCCAGGACGGTGAGGAGCAGAGCACACACTGCACCGAAGGGCAGCACCTCCAGTGGCGGGGTCCAGGGTGCACGGTGCACCCAGGGTGACCAGAGCTTCTGATTTTCAAGACTACCAAAGAATCTGGATCTCTTAAATATGAAGTCTTCCAATATTTAAATGTTTACACATTAACATACACACACAGCCAGGCATGGTGGTGCATGCCTATAATTCCAGTGACTCAGGAGGCTGAGGCAAGAGGATCACAACTTTGGGGTCAGCCTCAAAAACCTAGTGAGGCCCTAGCAACTTAGTGAAACTCTGTCTCAAAATTTAAAGCAAAAAGGGCTCAGGATATAGCTAGCTCTGTGGTATGTATGTATGTATGTATGTATGTGTGTGTGTATTATAATGTCAATAAAAATTTGACAAAACCAGGCATGGTGGCACTATAATACCAGCTACTTGGGAGGCTGAAGAAAGTGGATCACATTTGTTTAGCCTTGACAATTAAGCAAGACCCTGTGTCAAAATAAAAATAAAAAGTTAGGCCAGAAAAATGAAGAAAATAAACAATAATAGATGCTGGAGGGGTTGTGGAGAGATAGGCACACTAACACACTGTTGGTGGAGCTGCAGACTGGTACAGCCCCTCTGGAAAGCAGTGTGGAGAATCCTTAAAAAACTAGGGATGACAAGAAGCTTACAGGACGCCCAATAGGCCCAATCAAAAGAGAAACACACCTAGACACATCATATTCAAAATGTACAACAGAGATATCAAAGAAACTATACTAAAAGCAGCAAGGGAGAAACGCCAAATCACATTCAGAGGCAAGCCAATAAGAATTGTATGTGACTTCTCAACTCAGACACTGGAAGCAAGAAGGTCTTGGAATAACATCTTTCAA